>CAEGAF010008627.1:0-33556 GCA_903067075.1 Micropoecilia bifurca
ACGAAGTCCTACAACTCAAAGAGAGGCTCCACGAAGTCCTACAACTCAAAGAGAGGCTCCACGAAGTCCTACAACTCGAAGAGAGGCTCCACGAAGTGCCACGATGGTCTGCAATTTACCAACATCTGAAAATACACTGGAATATATCATGAATTAATTCTGACATTTTTAAGTTATTTGCAACACCCTCATTAGCTCATGTATATTCGGCACTATTACAAATTTTATAGTAATATAAAAAAAATTACACACCTGCTTAAGCTTAAAACATACAAAACATCAAAAGACAACTTAAAACTTGACAGAAAATAAACAAATCTTTTCAGAAGACAATCACATATTCAATACATAACAACTGACTATAAGAAAAAGAAAATAATTTTACTTAAAGCTGCTAGAAAATCCCTTTGTTGATGTGGAAAATAAAAACTCATGCATGTGACCAAAACAAAACCAATAATTGTACATTTCACAACAATCATAATTACATCTAACATTATTTTCATCATGTGAAAAGTACAAGTGATTTTGAAATACTTTCAGTTCTGAAATATAATCTACAGGAATTTGGGGTTTTCATGAGCTGTATGCCAAAATCATCAGTATTAAAACAATAAAAGACCTTAAATATTTCAGTTGGTGTGCAATGAATCTAAAATATGAGTTTAATTTTTATCATTACATTATGGAAAATAATTAACTTTATCAGAATATGCTAATTTTTTTAGAAGGACCTGTATGTAGATGCCTCATGGAGCGCTGAGTTCTACGTTACGTCACCGCCATCTTCAATGTGGCAGCAGGGCGATTGGAGCTCCTTAATTATTGTTTCTCCTTTCTTTAAGTCTTGTTTTAGCAATGCATAAAATATATTACAAAATAAACCATTCCATAATTTTGAAGTTGACAAAAAAAATTGTAAGGTTAGTAGCACTTTTCAAACTTTGTGTACATATCCAAAGTTCTGCAAATAATTTCAATTTGAAGGTTAAATGCACAGTTCAGTTAAAATTTCTAAATCAACTTCAAATTAAATTAATTTACTTAAGGAATTGATGTATTAAAATACATATCTGTATTTTAGTAAAATATTAGCTCTGCAGCTGTGGACCATAGCCAGAGTCATGGCACCGTACATGTGACACCAATGCAGATTTCAGTCAGGGCTGTCTCTCTCCAAAGTGTGACAGCTGCCCCGTAATTATAAGAATTATTGCCAAATTTGAGATTTATCCAAGAGTTCTTAAAAAGTCAACAGTCAAAACCCAAAAATCTAAGCTGGTTTTGTGTCATGAACTTGAAATTTTTCTGATTAGTTGAAACTTGCAGTAGATAACTTCTATGACAATATGCTTTTTACATTTTTGTTAAAACTGTCTCTATGTTTCCAGTGTTTCTCAACCCTGGTCCTCACCACCCCCTTGCTCTGCATGTTTTAGATGTGCCTCTATTCCAGAACAGCTGATTCAAATGATTGCATCACCATCAAGTTCTGCAGAAGCCTGTCAATCACCCAGAGATACAATTCAGGTGTGTGGCAGAAGGGAGATACCTAAAACATGCAGGACAGGGGGGGCGGTGAGGACCAGGGTTGAGAAACACCGGTCTATACTATAGATGCATCACATATCAACACATCAGATCTATCAATATCAATTTATATATCAGTTGATTTAAATTTTTGCCATGTCCAAAATGCATATGGCAGTGTATTATTGCACTGCCATGTATAAAATTACAAAATATATTCTTTTTACACAAGAAAAAAAGCATATATATATATATATATATATAATTTAAATGCCATTTCCTTATAGTGCAAATGGCATTAGGTACTTACTTTTGTTTTTCCAGAAATTGTTTTTAGAAAACATTGACTACTGCAGCTTTGTTCAAGTGTTGTGCATGTGAGGACTGAGGCAAACGTAGAGGTCAATGGAAAATGATACAGGTTTCACGTGTGTGGGGTCGGTTGGACCCCAGTTCGACATTCAGGGGTTAAAACAAGTTATTATACCTCTTTCAGCCTCATCGTCTGGATTCGCACATTCATTTTGCCAGATGTCACCAACCTGACTGCAGCAAACTGAGAAGTGCAAAGAAAAGTACTTTTAGATATTGTTCTGTATGGGGCCTTTCATGTTATCTGGTACCCAGTTGAGATTTACAGTTAGTGAATCAAGTCCTCTCATAGGGGAACATTTTAAGAAAGATAAAAACAATCGTACCTCCACAATTTCTCCTTGGACAATCATGAGCCCTTTCCCCTCTGCTGCTTTATCTAGAAGCTCAGTAGTACAAAGCTTCTTGGCCCCTTCGTAAAACTGAACGTTTGGAATAACGTTATGCCCTCAGGGGGGCGATTTCTCCTTGGACAGTCATGAGCCTTTTCCCCAATGTCGTCTGCAAAAGAGCCTCTGCTTTAGCTTGTAGCTCAGTCGTAATGTCCTCCTTGGGCCCTTTGTAAAACTGGGTGTTTGGAATAACGTTATGCCGTCAAGGGGCTCGTCCCCCTGAGGCCATAACCCCTCATAACATGTCTTGCATATATTTTTTGAATTATTTTCAAATATAATTAGCTTGGCAACTGTTGTTCCATCTGTAATAATCATTAGCTGGTTTTTCTTTGTTTACAGAGGTTTTGCTTTTCCATCGCTCAATCCCCAGCTAATAACTTTTTCTTCTTTAATTTTTAATATAAAAATATTGATTGGGGGTGGCCTATAGAAGGGTGTTTGCTGTCTAGATGTTGTTTTTCTTAAAGCCATCCTAGGGGTAAGTAAAGGACAGAAACAAAATGTCAATTACAAACCTCATCAGCATTCAACAGTCACCTCCTGAGCTCCACACTTTAATGTGGCAGAGGACACACATTAAAGCAAAGAAACTGTTTACCAACCAGTAAACAGCAGGTGCATCACATGACAACAGGAAGGTAAAGAAGCGCCAGCCGGGTTGCCGTGTTCTGAAATCTCTGGTAGTCAGGAGACCTGAAACATGCAGATGTTCAGGTTTACAGACACCAAACAACACTTTCACTTAAATCTGGCTGCAAAGAAAAGAAGTAGGGCTCAAAGGATTAATCAGATTAATTGTGATTAATCAATTACTAAAATAATCATCAACTAATTTTGTGTTCACTTACTCAATATTTGAGACAGAAAATTAATGGAAAGCTAATTATTTTGTACTTCTTGTTTTTTGTAAACCTGTTTGAAACATAACTAAGTCTCGTTTCTGGTACTCCGTTCATCCGAACTATTACAAGCAGCACATTTTTTTAAACTAACAATTTAAAATCTCTCCCTAAAATTTGATACAATACATATAAAACAGGCAGAAGAAGAGTACTTACAGATTCTTTAGTAGAAGACCTGCAGACTCCACGTCAACGGACTGATGAAGAAACTACGTTTGATTTTGAAACCGCATATCCATCCGTAGTTAATGTTTTCCAATTCACCAACCTTTGAAATGTTACGTTTTTTTATATTATTTTATTTATGCTGACGACTTGGAAAATGTTTGCAGGTGAGAAAACGGATGCTCAAACTTTTACTCTGTCTTTGTCGCTTGATAATGAGTTTTGTTTTATTAAGAGAGGAAAATTCTAAAACTTTAAAAACCTTTGACTCGTTATATCTTCTCTATGCCCGGGTTCAGAAAAATGCTGTGTGCAAAGACTGAGATCACACAGAGACAACAGCGTCACAATAATCAGCATTTATTCAAGACAGATGCAAACTATCACCAGAAAAGCTCATCACAAAACATCAGAAACCTCAGAGCACAAACACGTGAATTTACCTGAGAAGAGGAAAAAGACAAACAAAAAGCAAGAACGTCCTTGGAGAAGTTGCAAAGAGCAAAATCTGATTTGTTACTCTGTGTGGAAAGTTTTATCTTCTTTTCTTTAATTTATTCAAATAAGGCGTAACTTTGCTCATCCAACCAGGACCTGTCTCTGACCCTTTCTCTAAAGCCATTTTGTCCCTATTGTCTAAGGAGCTTCTCCTGATCTCCTGCTGGTTTATGGCTTTCACACAAGTGTGAAAAGGCTGAAACTTCCTAATGATTGTCTCCCAAACAGACAAAGAGCAAAGGACAGAGATCTTGGCAAATAGTCTGCCTTAACTACAGGAAAAAAAAGGTCAAAAGGCCAGAATAAGTTATAATTTTTAAAACTATAATCAATCTATTTCAATCGAGTCATGTTACATTTTAAAACAAATATATTTTTTTAAATATATTTTCTTAACAGTTTGAATTTATTTTCTTAACATTTTGTAAGATTTTTCACGATGGTCTGATTGGTACTATTTCTCCAAATAAGAATTAAGTCCTGCTGTGAAAAAGACATTGGATGTCTGAACATCCAACTGATAAAAATAAAATAAAATGAATAAAAAAGAAGCAAGTACAAAAGTCCAGTCAGTTTGAACTATGACCTATTTTGAGTAAGCAGCAGAAGATCAAGTATATACATGACATGGTGGACTGTTGTAGTGTAAAATAATAAAAAGTGTTAGGGGTTCAAGGGGTAGCTAGAACAATACTGAAATGGTTTAAAACATAAAGCATATTCAATATTCTGGTCTTCTGGAAGCCTAGTGTCATGTCTTTGTTAGTAAGTGAGCCAGACACAGAAATCACGTAGGGAGCATGTTTTAGGTTCAAATACTATACCTATTGATGACCTCCAAGACGAGGTCACCATCCATTAGAGATTTTCCTTTCATAGAAAGAAGAGCTTATACAGTTGCTTCTACAATGTACCTTTTATCAACTCCAATACAGCCCAGCTGAGTAACAATTGCCTTGGCTAACGGCCATTAATCTGACATCTCTGGTAATTTTTTTTCCAAGTTTCTATAATCTTGCTCAGCTTTTGCTTTTGATATATAGTGAAAAGTTTGAAAGTGACAGGGTATTATTAACTCTTTAGTGCAAAAAACTGACTGAAAAATTGATTTATTTACTGCATGTTTATGTCTGTTAAGGCTAAGAAAAAACGGCACTGGAAGCAGTCCTTTAAACCGTTGAGACTACGAAAACAATAGAGACACAATCAAAACTGTCAGATGACTGATTACCCCGCGATAATAACTCAGAAATAGTCCAAATAGTATGGATATATTTTATTTATTTCTTATTTACGGTAAGTTTCTGTTTATATCATAGGTTCGTTGTGCCTTTCTACACTAAAGAAAAAGATATAAAACGTCTGATATTTCACAAGATATTAACATTCATGGAAAAACCTTATATAACATTGTATTAAAGCAGAAAGTACGGCAGCCACCGTAAGAAAGGCTTACAGTATTCAATTATGTCGCATGAACTGATCAGTAGATTATTGCGAGGGGACGCAAAAGTATTGCGAGGGAACTCCAAGTCCCCAAGTAGTTCAGTGCAGGATAAAAGGAAAAATATCAGATTTTCACTGAGACGTTTTGGAGATTCTGTAAATAACTGCATGTTCTGCAGTGAGCGCTAGGGGGCAGTGATGCTCAGCATGTAGGTTAACTTTACAAGCGAATTAAAGAAATTTGCCCAAGTAGGACACCGTAGGTAGGAATTAGAAAAGAGGAAAACATGGCGGCCGCGGTGGTCAGAAGGTTGTCAGGTGTGTTTTAAATGTTTTTCTTCTTATTTCTGTGTGTGTGTTGAATTTGTCAATTTTATGTTGTGTTATTTTAGGAAACATTTTGTGGTCTGACCCGGTTAGCTTGAACCGGTGGTTACTAAAGTGAGGAAAATCTGCTTTTTCCTCCCCGTTGTTTATCATGACTCCGTTTTTATCCCAGGGCTGCTGAGACCTCTATCCCGCTGTGTCGGAACCAGTTCTGCTCAGATCCGCCAGCTGTCCGGGTTCATCCGGGCTCAGCCTCTCTTCGGAACAGCTGCAGCCGCTGTCTGCGCTCCCGTCCGGGCTACTGCGGCTCTGACTCCCCGCTACCCCCTCCTGCAGCGGTAACCGCCTAGTTATTACCATTTTATATTCATTTTTGATTGCCAAAATCGAGAAATGCGTGTAAAAAAATTACTAGAGATCACAGCCGAAGGTTGACGAAGACTGACGACGTTACGTCTGAAAGTCGGAGCTCGTTAATAGATGCGTAACACCCACCTGCTAGCAAAGTCATCAGCTTTTTAGCTCATAAAGTTGAGATTTTATGGAGATTTATACAGAGAAAAGGAGGATTTGCAACCTCCTAGTTGTAAATCTGACCAACCAGCAGCGCCCTTACAGATGTAAACCTCAATATTGAGCACATTGTGCATTTTGTTCCTAGAGATAAAGTGTCAGCAGTCCAATTTCTCTCAACAGCTGTCAATAGTTCATAGTGATTTATCAGTGACAGACTGGTAACCTGTCCAGGGTGACATTAGCTGGAAATAGGCACCAGCACCTCCTGACCCCACTAAGGGACAACAGTGTTAGAAAGTGGATGGATGGATTTATTGGTGCCCATTTCCTTAATTTTAGGAGATCGGCTGATTTCTACATATGAAACCGATCTTATCCAACTAGGTAAAAGTGTAAGAATCAATCACTGTCCTCTTCTGCTTTCCAGTGAGAAAGCAGAAGAGACAGACTTGCCCATCAAGTTAGGTCTGCATATTTACAATAAGCAATACTGACCCAACCCAAGTCAACAACTTTCTTTCTATATTGAGCAACATTTCAGACAAAAATAATTGGTGTCGGACAAAATTGTAATCGGCATTTTAAAACATCAGTAATCGGTGAGTGGCCAGAAAACTGCAAACTTCCACTAATCTACATCCCATATTTCCCAGAAAATACTTCATTATTTGTGTCAAAGTCACAAATTTTCATGGAAAAAAAGTAAAGTTTTTATATGATTAAAGACATAAATTTACAGTATTATGAATTGAGAAATTTAAAGATTGAAAAGTTACATATTTGCATCAAAACATGACATCTGGATATTTTACTAGGTTTTCACATTTTGGTGCTGTTTCAGGGTTTCAGCTCTGGTTCCCAGCCTGACCTGGCAACCCTGCAGAAACCTGACGTATTTCAGCCTGAAGAAAGGAAAGAGGAAATCCGTAAGCTCGGTGACCGACCGGTTTATGCGGCTGCACTGTGGCCTTTGGATCAGGCGGAAGGTGTGCCTTTTTTTATTACCTGTGAGAATCTCTGGTTTCTGCTTAAATTGCATTTAACCAAGAGTTCTTGCCCTCTGGCCAGGCTGGGTACAAGAAGAAGCTGTGGAAGAAGCTGCCCGCCAGACGAAAGCGCTTGAGGGAAATCGTTTTCTGTAACAAGACTCAGTGCAAACTGCTGGACAAAATGACCTCTTCTTACTGGAAAAGGAGAAACTGGTTCCTTAATGATCCGTATCAGAAGTACCATGATCGGGTCAACCTCTGAATAAAATAAGACTCTAATCCTAAATGCCATGTAATAATACCCAACATCCATATTGTTGTCATAAAATAAAACTTAAAAGTCAAAACATCTCATACTTGTTCTTTGAAGAAAACTGAACAGAAACCATCAAATTTGCTGTCTTTATTTTTTTATTATTGTGTATGAAGTTGTTTGGAATCATAAATCAACAGTTATGAGTTATGTCATCACACCTTTGCTTTTTATTTTGAGTTGACATCAATTAGTTACTAAAGAAATGCTTCATTCTGGCCTGCCAGAAAAATTGGAAGGACGGAATTGGATTTACAGTCATGAATAAATCAGGACACCCTGCTAAAGCTTGTGTTTGCTAACATGTAATTTTGGGACATGTAGGTATTTATCAGATTTATCAATATAGAAAACTAAATATTAAAAGAAACAAAGGCGCTGGTAAGTTTGGTAGGGAAGAGGTCTGGTGTGGATGCAAGCGACTAAAGTTTATTGATCCTAATCTACTAATGATTAATTTATAAGCTGTAATTTTTGTAAAGTCCTGAGTTTTCTCTTTCATTAAGAGTATGGTGGCCCATATGGTGGCTTTTTTATTATACGCAGTTTGTCATGCAGTTCGAATTAATAAGCGCTCATTTTACTTAAGGAGCTTGTTGATTGTTTATATTTAAAAACAACCGCATAAAATACTTTATTTATCCCACACCGGACTCTGTTAGGACAGTTTTTCTTTCCCATTTTGCTTTAGCCGCCATCTTGGTTTCTGTAACGACTCCGCTTAATAACTACGACCAGCGCCGCCATGTTTAGGTGACGCCAAACTACAACACTAAAAGAAGCTCTAATCGGACTTTTTTCAATATGCTAAAAGAAATCTTCAAAAACTTCTCTGAATCAAGAGCAAGTGCTGCTGTTTATATTAAAAGCAATATTTCTCCTTTTGTAGTTTCTGTATCGTCTTCAACGCTTCCTTAACTGTTGAAGTTAGTGACATCTCACTGTTAGCATATCTCCGCTAGCTAAGTAGCTAGCTTTTTGTGGCTATCATAAGTAGATGCAAATTTATTGGCTGGGCGACATCCGTACATTTCTGTCACGATACTAGCCTTAAATGGCTTTTATAACGGTCTTAAATTTGAGTTTTTTAAACCAGCTGAAACCCTGGATTCGGATAAGAACTGGACATTTTTGGCGTGAACCAAATTTCTGGCTCAAACTAATTAAATTTATGAAAAATTTAAAGTAGGGCCATTCTAAACTTGAAAATGGCCCAAAACATGCCGGGAAATTCACAACAAACTGACTGAAAACAAAGGAATTGAATGTAATGAAGCAGATCTGGGTCTCATTGAGATCCTGGGGGATTTTTCCTCCTGTGTTTATTATGTAAAACAATGTACCTTTTCTTCTTGTAGAGCAAAGAAATAATTTCTCGGGGTGTCCTCATTTTTTCACATGACTCTAAATGTGAGGAAGCAGATTTTTCTTTAGTACAACCAAATGCGTTATATTTTATGTCTATGAGAAACTAAACCAGAGCAGCTTCACATAAAATCATAAAATGTTCATAAAAATTAATATCATGCAGAAAGCTTGAGCGTTAAATTTAATGTATGGAAATCACCTCCAACACTAACACTGACTGCACTGACATGGTTAGAAACATCCTGCTTCTTTTCCACAATTTAATCCACTGAAAGAACAGTTTAATGTGCATAATAAGTATATCTACAATATCAGAGTGAATGATGTAAACAGAACAGTTGTACCTGAGAAGCCTTTGGGGGTTTTTTCTTCTTTTTTTTTTACTTTTACCACCGTAAAAGATACAGATGCAACCATGTAAGATTACTGCACACCAACACAGTGAAAATCAGGTTCGGGCTCATTGAATAAACTACAAAAAAAGCAGCTCAGGTCACCAGGAGGAACAACCAGAGTGTGCAGAGCTGCTCAGTCAACAGCAATAAGTGATTTCAAACATAACATTTCATGTCATTTAGCAGTTTCCAGCCTTAAAGGTGACTTATTATGCTTCCGTGAACAAGTTAGATCTATGGGCAATGCAAAACAAGTATCATGTAATCATTCTGAAAATATGAGATTTTAGACTGAAGTTCTACTGGAGCTCCCAGGTAACAGGGCTGGGCTTAGCTGGGGTTGCTAGGTAACAAGGCTGGGCTTAGCTGGGGTTGCTAGGTAACAGGGCTGGGGTTGCTAGGTAACAGGACTGGGCTTGGCTGGAGTTGCTTGGTAACACCATAGCGCAAATGTGACCTAGGCTGTGTTCACACTGCAGCCTGATGTGACTCAATTCCGATTTTTTTGCTGGGTCGTTCACACTGCCAGTAAATGGACCTGTATGTGTTCTGCAGTGTTAACGGGCAAACGACCTGAAAGTGTCCCGCATGCGCAGTAGAGGGCGCTATAGCGTCAGCGTTCTCAGTGATCTGCCANAAGAAGAAGAGCTCAGTGTTTGAGGAAGTAAACATGGAGGCTAACGGTGGAGCTTAGCTTATATATTTGAAGTTGTTATCCAGCCGGAGCAACATATTAACAACTTAATCCTCATATAGTCATCGTTGTTGTTTTTCTTTCCGCTTGCGCGTATCAGGATGATTTGTTGAGAATCAGTGGCGTTCAGTTCAGATGAATGAGACCTGGACCTTATGGTCGCATTTGAATTGGATACATATCGGATATGAGTCACATTCTAAAAGAATCTGACCTGAGCTGTTCACACTGCCATGAAAAGATCGGATACAGGTCAGATTACGTCAAAAACATCGGAATTTGGTCACTGCAGGCTGCAGAGTGAACGCACCCCTGAAAGTGGGGAGGTTTTCAAACGGCTCCTTTTCCAGACACCAAAAAATATTAAGTTAATGCCAAAAAATGGCAGAGTGTTTTCTTTTTCTTTTAAGAAGCAGTAGATACCCAAATGGAAGTATAAAAACGTGCAAAATGTGAATCTTTCATAATAAGTCACCTTTAATTTTTAAATCTTTTTAGAAATATTCAGTCTTTAGAAACCAAAGTGATAGTAGAGAAGCACAGACGGAAGAAATCAATCTCTTAAAATAATAGTTAAGAAAACTGAGCCACAGCTTTGTCTGAGGGCAGTGATGTATATTATTGACATAGTGCAAATAATTTTGGGTTTCCGTTTCTTTAAGGCCCACAGAGAGAGAAAGAGATAGAGAGAGGTAAACGTCTGATAAGTGGACAATGAAAGCATGGATCATTTTGTGAATCACAATAAATAAAACAAAACAAAATCAGTGTTTTGTTTGAGTCCTCGGCTTGAGTCTCATTCCTTCTCCATGGTGATAATTTCCTCTAAAGTACATTCATAAACACTAAGACCAATGATGAGGAACACACATGCAACCACCTCCGATATATAAAAACAACCAAAAGCATGAGATAAAGTACGCAAACTGTACATAAATACATATTTAAATGCAAAGTGTCTGTCAGCATGGAGCGACCAAACCTCGTTCCTCTTAACATCATGAGCCACTGGGGTATATATATTTATATTTCTATGTATTTATGCTGTGAATTAGGGGTCTTTTTAGGTCACTTTGGTAAAACGGCGTTCCAAAGCAGGGCTGCTTCAGTCGTGGAGCTTCTGGCCATTCGGTATTTTTACTCGTTGCAGCGAAGGCAGCTGGAGGAGACGCTTCACATGGCTTCATTGTTTGAAGAAAGAGCACTCCTGGATCTTGTGAGAGGCCTCAGGACTCTAAGAGGAGGCTGGAAGCACAGAGGCAGACGGAGTGTGATCAGACCGGGATGAGCCGCCGCCGCCGCCGCCATTTTGGATCATGAAGCTCAGAAAAAAGGCTAATTTTATTGTTTTAATATGTAAAAAACAAGTAGGAGACTAAAATTATGCAAACTGTTTTGGGTGAAAATAGAAATCTTTGAAGTTAATTGAAGCTTGGTGTTCAAAGTAGGGTTCGGGGGCCATTTGTGGCCCTTCATTTGATTCTTGTGGCCCCCGAATACAATTCAAGAATAAATTAGGACAAAACTTCTACTTTTACATCAAAATCTACTTATAAAAATGTGAGATGCGACAGAAATGATAATCTTTTCCAGGCTTTCTGGTTTCGTTCTGTTGTCATGGTAACATCTACTCATACACCTTGTCTGCTTTTTATTGCTCTATTAAAACCTGGCTACATATAGAAAGTGTTTTCAAATTAAGACTGACCTAAATCACAGAGAAGAGAAAATATTTTTTCAGTCTTCTTCGATCAGGCCAACTCAGTCAGTCAATTTGTTTTACATACGACGAGGAAAACATTCAAAAACATTTGAAGTTTTGGATCTACAACACTATTCCTACAAAAAATAAATAAATGAACAAATACAACATTTTTTAAATTTGTTTACTTAAAATAGTTCCTGCTTATATTATGGTTGAATAGGTAAAAAAAAATCATAACATTTTGTGAGATTTTAGTTTCTAAAAATAATACTTATTTTCAACTGACTATTTTGGACAAAATGTTTAAGACTTTAAAGGCAATGCTTTCCAATAACAAAGTAAAAATCAAATAAAATATATATATTTACATTTCAGACTCTTGTCTTTCAGTAAATCATAATTTTAAAAACAACATGGCAGTATTAATCTAAATCAAATAAAATACTATTTCTGCGTTTTTCTTCTTTAATTGTAATGATTTATAATGTTGAAATTGTCCTTAAAAATAGAAAAAAACATTTAACATTATCCACATGTTTATGTAACCATTGGAAATGTTCTCTTTTATTTTTTTTTTAATGTTTCTGTAAATGTAAATCTGTTTTAAAGATATCATATTTGGATTATAACACAAATAAACAACAGCCTCCATGTTAAATAAATGTCACTCCACTCCACTAAGCACGAGGTTTATATGATTTAGCTGGATAAAACATGGCAGCAGGCACTTCACATCAGAAATCTACTGCAATTTTCTATGAGAAAGTGGGGAAAACTGTATGGAACAAAACAATATTTTCCTCAGTAAATTTTGTTTTAATGGAGTAAAAGTTTCACGTTACCAAGAAGCATTTTATGACCAGAAACAGCAAATAGCTCTCTTCACCACAAACCTTTGAATAAGGCAATTGGAGCCATAATCTGGAGCCAGGATTAGCATAATTTCATCATAATCCAGATACAACCAGGTTCGCTTCACAAGGTCTCTGACAGAAGAGTAGAAAGAAAACATCTCAAAAAGCCAATAACCTGGAATCAGCAGATACAATGTTTTACACCCAACCTCTTCAAAAGCTCACTACACAAGACTCCACTGCTGAAGAAAAAACATTATGAGCTGGTTTTAAATCTGATGCAGGGCATTTAGAAAATCCAAACATGTCAAATAATCTAGGCTAAATAAGATAATTTGTTTCATGTGGCTTTTCTGGTTCTAAACAAGCTGGACCAAAAGCAAAAATGGCTCTCTAGGCTGTAAAGGTTTGATCTAGAGGGCCACATCAACAACTAAGACGGGCCACATTTGGTCCCTGAGCCTTGAGTTTGACACATCACCAGGCGGTGAGAGCATCCCAGTAAAATCCTGTTAAATAAAACAGCACA
The DNA here is from genome assembly GCA_903067075.1 of Micropoecilia bifurca. NCBI lineage: Eukaryota > Metazoa > Chordata > Actinopteri > Cyprinodontiformes > Poeciliidae > Micropoecilia > Micropoecilia bifurca. The sequence goes on from CAEGAF010008627.1 coordinate 12,999, forward strand.
CTTTGATAAGAATTAGAAAACTAAACTGGGGAGGATTCTCAGCGAACTGACTGAGAAAGACGTTGACTTGTTAAATACTTGTTTCCCCCTCCACATTTCCAAGCATCAGCAATGGCTGATGCTTTTAAATCAATGGTTAGTGCGTTACTGCAGAGACTCTGAACAGCCGCGCTCAGCAGACCGACGTCTGGACTGAGAGCATCGCTTAAAGATGCAGCTGCAGAAGTTAGTGTGTTAGAGTACGACAGCGTATCAGGGCCATGGAAAAAGACAGGAGCAGATTTCCACCAATACACATTAATCTCTGAAATATTCTAGAAAAAAAACCTTGGAATTTTTCTGAGTTTGAAAAATAAAAAAATATATATATATACAAAAAAGAGATGTAGGAAAAAACGTGAAAAATCAAAAATTTGCTAGAAGAAAATTCAGAAATGTTTTAGAAAAAAAGTGGAAATTTCTATGTTTGAAAATTTGACATAAAAACTGTAAGAAATTTTAGATCAATTAATTTCCACAAAAACTTGGAAATTTTGAAGATTTGCTAGAAAAAAATAAGAAATGTTCCAAAAAGGAAATGTCTGAGTATCAAAAGTTGAAAATTTGGTAGAAAAAACCTAAAAAATTTGGAGATCAATCTCTGAAATTTTCTAGAAAAAAATTTAAAATTCCGAGTTTGAAAAGTTTAAGAATTTTCTGGAAAAAACAATACATTTTGAGATAAACCTAAGAAAATTTTTATTAAAAAAAGCTTAAAATTTTGAACTTGAAAAGTTGAAAATTGGTCTGAAAAAATCTGAAATTTTGAGACTAATCTTAGAAATTTTCAAAAAAAAAAGAAAGAACTTTCTGAATTTCTGAGTTTCAAAAGTAAAACACTTGTTTTACTTTACTTTAAAACTCAATTTCTTGAGTTTTAAAAGTTGAGACTTTTGAACTTTGGAACTTAGAGATGTAAAAAACGTTCTTCAGCAAAATGTCTCAGTTTATTGGGAGCAAATGCTCAACTTTTCAAACTCAGAAATTTTCAAGTTTTTTCTTGAAAATTTCAGAGATTAATCTCCAGATTTTCAACGTTCTTGAGATTTTTTGCCAAAATCACTGAGGTTTTTTTGTGTTTCACCTTTTGAAATTCAAAAATATCCAAGTTTTTTCTTGAAAATTTCAGAGATTAATCTCCAAATTTTCAACGTTCTTGCAACAATTCTGAGATTTTTGTCAAAATCACTGAGGGTTTTTTTTGTGTGTGTGTTTCATGTTTTGAAATTCAAAAATTTCCAAGTTTTTTCTTGAAAATTTCAGAGATTAATCTCCAAATTTTCAACGTTCCTGCAACAATTCTGAGATTTTTGTCAAAATCACTGAGGGTTTTTTTTGTGTGTGTGTTTCATGTTTTGAAATTCAAAAATTTCCAAGTTTTTTCTTGAAAATTTCAGAGATTAATCTCCAAATTTTCAACGTTCCTGCAACAATTCTGAGATTTTTGTCAAAATCACTGAGGGTTTTTTTTGTGTGTGTGTTTCATGTTTTGAAATTCAAAAATTTCCAAGTTTTTTCTTGAAAATTTCAGAGATTAATCTCCAAATTTTCAACGTTCCTGCAACAATTCTGAGATTTTTGTCAAAATCACTGAGGTTTTTTTTGTGTTTCAACTTTTGAAACTCAAAAATTTCCAAGTTTTTTCTCGAAAATCTCAACCTTTCTGTGTTTTTGGGCGTAAATGTGCTGCTCAGTCTGTCTTTCCACCTGGACCGGCCCCGGCCCGCGTCGTTCCGGTCTGGGTTTGGCGTCAGGCAGCAGCCGCGCTCACCAGGCTGCGTACCTCCGGAGCTTTCCTCTTGCTCATCCTGAGCTGCGGGGAGCTCGACGTGGCCTGCACCTCCTTCCCCAGCCCTTCCTCAGTCTGCTCCTGAGCTGCAGGACTGGCGGGCGGAGCGGGAGCCGAAAGCGGGCCGGACTGGGTCAGAGCCAGAAACTCTGCGGAGTCCGACTGCTCCAAGCCCAGAACCTCATACTCATTCATGTCAACATCTGCACCGTGGAAAAACAGACGTTGGTGGAAGGATGACGAAAGTCTGGTTTGGATCGGGTTACTGCCACTGAACTGGTTTCTGTGTTTGGTGGAGATTTAAAAGCTCAGATAATAAATAAACCATAATGAGACAGAGAGCAATTTGTTGGAGCACAAACGAGCATAAAACTGTATTACACTGCAAAAACACACAATTATGCCAAGTACTTTAGTCTAGTTTTCAGTGCAAATATCTTTGTAAACTAGAAATGAGGTAAAACAAATTTATAAGTAACTTTTTATTAAGTTAGTTTTGTCTTATTTCTGGTGTACTAAGACATTTATACTCGAAACTCGACCAAAAATCTTGGTAATATTTTAGTTTTTGCAGTGTATTCAGTATTTTTTTTGTTCCTCATCTCCATTTTATTAAATACAGTGAATTCCTCAAAAGACTTAATTCACTTCAACTTCTGCAAACTATTTCAGCTTATTGCTGCTCCGAGTTTGTTTCTTTCAGCATATTAATGTTTTTGAGTCTTTATACTCCAGTTAATGATCAAGCAATTACTAAATTAGATGACGATTATTTTAATAATCGATTTATCACAATTGTTTTAGCAAGAGGAATAAAAAGAGGTGGACGATATGGACTTTTGCAGAACTCAGAGTTGGGTGGTAACTACCGTAGTTATATTTACTCAATCACGCTTACTTGAGTAACTTTTTTGAAAATTGTTTACTTGCAGGAGTATTTTTACTACGTTGCACTTTTAGTAATCTTATTATAAAGTATTTCTACTCTTGAGTAAAATTTATTGATGAAAAATAAACATGTTTAAACCAAAGATTCACCAGACACAGACACACACCTGCAGTTCTTGTTAAAGTTTTATAAGTTTTTATCATTAGTTTTTCTTTTCCAACGAAACTTATTTGGAAACATTTTCTTTTGCCTTATTATTATTTTTTGTTATTTTTTGTTGCTTATATGAATTATTGTCATTTTTGTGCTTGAAAGACCAAAATTTCCCCTTAACTTTACATTTCTGTTGGTCTGATTATGTAATTTTTAAATATTAAATGATTAATAATTTGGTCAGTTACTCTGTACTTTTTTACTTTTACTTGAGTAAAACATGTTGAAGTTCTGCTACTTTTGCTTGATTACATTTTCTGGCCCTCTGTCCACCTTGTGATAAAGATAATGATTTAACCTTATTACTTTTTGCAGGATGGTGACTGGATGGTAAAGCATTCATAGCTCCTTTAAGAGTTGATTTAATTAAAGTTTCTGGTGAAAAGCGACGGGTTGTGAAAACCGAAGCAGAGCGTTGTGCTGCTTTAAACCGGTTTGTGATCCTGTAAAAGCCGCAGAGCGTTCAGACTCTCACCCTTGTAGCTCTCTGACTTGCTGCGGATGACGGGTCTGGTTCGGTGCTGAGCTGCGGCCGGTTGGGCGGCGCTGGGTCCGGTCTGGTCCGGGTCAGACTGGTAGGACGACAGGTCCTGCATGCTGAAACTCCGTAATCTGTCCGACAGAACGCCTTGACCCTAAATCAGAGACATCAGGCTTTCTGCTTAACTCCACTGGATATGAATGCATAACTGTTTAACGGCTTTTTGTTTAAATATGTGAATTAAATCAGGAAGGTCAGAAATCGATAGAAGCTGAGAGCAGATGTTTACATTTTCCTGATAGTTTTTCGAGGCAAGGAGTTAATTTTAAAATGGTTGATCTTGTAAATACAAACTTTGTTTTAACTCATCATCTTAAGAAAACGGAGAGAAATTAATTTGTTACCTCTGAAAACAGGAAATTAATTCTATCTTGAGAAAACCATAAGGAAATACTCTTAAAATAACAAGTTAATCTCGAGAAATCAAACCTAATCTCAAAAAACTAATTTTGTTTTCTTGAGATTAATTCATCTCAAGATATTTGTTGTTTTATCAAATTAACGAGTAAAATTCCAATTTTTTTGAGATAACGAGTTAATTTCTAACCCTTTCCTTAAGATAATGAGTTAAAACAAAGTTTGTTTTTACAAGTTGAAATTAACTCTTTATCTCAAAAAGCGGAAAATTTACTTTTCTCTAGAAACCCATCTGGGAAAATATATGCGGAAAATGTCGGCTTTCAGCTTCCGTAGAAAACACTGAAAACATACAAAAATCTTTCCAAGTATTCTCTAATATATATGTCAGTACACCTAAAATAAGACAAAACTAACTTACAAGTAACTTTTTGGCAAGAGATAGGAGTTTACTGTAAGTAAAAGAAAAGATCCTTAATATCGATAAGAAGAATTAGATCCACTTCCAGATTAATTAACTTAAAACAAGACATTTTTTTATGCTACAAGTGAAATAATCTGCCAGTTGAACTAGAACTTTTTCATCAGTTTGAGGGATTATTTACTTGAAACAAGCTTCTATAATTTTCTAATAAGTTACTTGTTAGTTTTTGTTTTATTTCAAGTGAACTAAGATATTTGCACTAGAACCTGGACTAAAACTTCTTGGTAACATTTTGTGTTTTTGCAGTGTATTTCTACCCTTCAGCTAACGCTACCTATGTCTGTATGATGTGTGTTACCTTTGCAGCAGCCATAACTGCAGCTGTGGCAGCAACGTTCAGTCCTTTCCTCCCAAAATGCACCAGTGTGTCGTAGCTTTTGTCTTTTGCTTGGCAGATGTACTCATCAATGTCCTTAAAACAACAAAAATGCAGAGTTTCCCTCATTATCACATCACAGCTTCCTTCATCACTCAGCTGCTGGCATTTCTGATCCTGAGAAAAACAGTTTATCTGTTTCCTGAGTAACTTGAGGGGGAAAAAAGCGCAGCAGAAGTGGAAAAGCAGCGTGACATTTCCTCTCACTCCATCAGCAAACAGATTTTAACGGCTAAAGTGGGAAAGAAACTTGGCATAAAGGCACTTTTGTTCTCAGTCACTTAACCTTCCAGCCTGCAGGCTGAAAATCTGTGAACTTTAGAGGACACAGCAGAAAACAAAGCAAGGTAGAGGAAAGAGGCTTCACCTTTTCTTTTGAGGAAAGCGTGGGATGGACGAACTTCCTGTACAGCACACTGGAGCCCTTGGTGTACGGCGACAGCAGCCACACAACGAAGGCTATCTTCAGCTCGTAGTAGAAAGGAAGCCTGGAAGGACAGGAACCGTGTTCAGTCAAAAACTACTTCTCTCTCAGCGTTTGAACTTTATTACTTCTGCTAAATACAGTTGAAACCAGAAGTTTGTAAACAAAAGATAAACATTTATTCCTATTTTTTATTGCTTTTTCAAAGTCAAATGTTTACATACACTTTTTTTTCAGCTTATAGACCTGGTTTTATTGGGGACATTTTCAGGATTGTAATAGTTTTGGGTTTTTCATTATAGTTTGTCTAATTTAGTTAGTTTTAATTGGTTATTGTTAAAGATTCTTTATTTTTCTTAGTTTTATATACTTTTAGTAAATTTTAGGTGCAGAATTCAAAAAGGTCAAAGTATTTGTATGGCGATAATGAACATCAATGAATACTCAACAAAATTATTGTTGAAAAACCAAATGATCCTGCTGTTTACTCCCAACTTTTGCTGCTGCCATTTTGCTGACTGGCCATAATAGAGTCCAAACAGCTCATATAAACGGCTTATGTAGGGAAAAACTTTCAATTTTTCAAAGTTTTTTAGCCTTTAAAACTGTTTAATAGTTCGAAAGGCTAATGTTAAATTAAGCGTAAATATTAAATAGTTCCAGGTAGTTATAATTTTTCTCCATTAATTACAGTTTTTATTTATTAACAATGTTTATTTAAAATTTTGCCGTAGTTAGTAAATGTTTTCACAGTTTCAGTTATCTATTTGAAAACCTGTTCCCGTCCTCGCCAGAGGGGGCGCTGCACCAAAAACCACTGAGCGAAACGACACGGAAACCTCAGAAAAAGACACGAGTGCAACTTCCTTCTTCCCTAAATGTAAATAAAAATGGAGCGGCATCAGATTTTAGCGGTTGAAGGATTTATCTTTTGTTTTTGGTAGAAGAACACGAGCCATTTCTCCCGCTGGGTTTGTTTTGGTTACATTTACCCAAAATGCCTTGCGCTGCAGTGCGACATTCTGCTTTGTCATTCACATATGCTTTCGAACCGTGCTAGAGTTCACTTTAAGTAGACAGACCTGGGGTTTTAGCCGGACTAGTTTTCTTTTTTGGTCTGTTATCTGCCTCCACATCTAATCACAAACCGGACTTTCTCGACAAACGAGCGACGGTTCGACTGAACTAGCTAAACAGAGCTAGCATGAATCCACCTAAAGATGCTTTCACACCCTATAGTCTGATTTTGAAGATTAATGACACCTCTCTCTCATTATTGTGGCGTTTAGCAAATAGAAATATTTTTGTAATTCTAACAGACCAAAAAAAAGAGAAGTTTGATCAGATTTAACTTCAGACATTAAGAGAAAAAACTGCGTATCTTTGTGAGCCACTTACCAACAAAGAAACATATCTGTAAAAACCTCCACTGTAGTAAAAAGGGCAAATATTATCCAGTACATCATCCATTTCACCTGAAAAACCAAAGGAAAGTATATTCAGTCACACAGAGCAGCTGTTTACAAACCAGATTTAGTTATTTCTGAAACCGTACTTACATATTCTCTCACATCTTTTGTCTTCACAGCCTTATAAGACGAGTAAGCAGGATACAGAGTACCAAAAACAAGTCTAAAAGACAGAAGTGATTCAAATGAATCCCAAAAATGCAGTTAAAAATGAATGAATCACATAAAATCAGGACTTAAAACAGATTACAGTATAATGAAATATTGTTTTTCTGTTCCACAGCGGGGAAGGTTTAACATGTCAACCTTTAAAAAGGCATTAACCATGATCAATAACTGAATCAATTTCTCCACCAGTGTTAGGAAATATAATATATCTGGGGCTGAAATGATTAATCGTGATTAATCTGAACAATTGTCAAATCAATCAATCAATCAAATTTTATTTGTATAGCACATTTCAGCAGCAAGGCATTTCAAAGTGCTTTAGACAACATANTTAAAATATCTCGAACCTCGACATCATACAGGGATTCTCAAACCTCAGAGTTTTAGCAGAGCGACATCATACAAGGATTCTTAAACCTCAGAGTTTTTGTATCTTACAAGGTATGTATTTCAACTAAATTAGCAATTGGTTAATTGCTAACTGATAAATCAAATAAAAAGGGCATTTGTTGGGGGGGGAAAAGGAAGCAACATAACTGAGTCAAAAATGTGCAAAAATATGTATATTTTACATTTAAAATGCAGAAAAAACTATTTGTCTGTAAATATGTTCAACTCGGAACTCCTCAGGACAAAGTTTTAGCTTCACCTGGTTCAGATTATGTCAAATAAAATCTATTAAGCACTCTTTATAAATAAGTTTTAAAAAAACATCAACAGATCATTCCTACTGACTCAAGCAGAAAGGACTTAGGTTTATGTTAGAAGTATTTTTTAGCTGCAGATGCATCTTTTGTTTTAAATGATCAACAATGTTATTTTATAAGCAATAAAATGTTACTTTTCTTATTTTAAAACAGAATTAAATTGTATGTTGTTTGCATATTTTAATGTAGTTATAATATTTGATAAAAATGCTTAAATGGAAATAAAAAATATGCTGAATTTTTATCAGATTAATTGATTAATCATCAGAATAACTGATTACTAAAATAATCGTTAGTTGCCGTCCTTATTATATCTCCTCGGCTTCTTGCTGAGTCAAACAACAGATTGTGTATAACAGCTCTTTAAATATAGCCATTCCAAATAAAGCAGAGACACATTTCCCCCATGACAGATTTGGCTTTGCAAGCTGCCCAGCAGGCAAAAGATCAAATTAGATTTTTTCTTTAAATTCCTGTGGATTTGCAGCAGCCCGTCATGCCGGGTTGTGTTGTGGTGACACAGACCAGGACGAGATCAGGTTACGGACCCACATCACGTTACAACCCTGCAGCCTGCCTGGTCAACGGAGATCAACAGAACAAGGAGAGTCTGAATATCAGCTCTTCTGATTAACAGCCGGAGCTGAGGAGCTCCAGCTTGTAACAGGATCTTATATTCTAAATTTAATTGCTGGACTGTTCGAGGCTTGGTGACCCAGCTGTTTGTATCTTCCTCACACGTCACTGTCATCATAATAACTGCTGTTATTGAAGGAAAATATCACCATAAATTCACAGGAAGGATGCAAACAATTAATCAACTTATAATCAATTGTTGATGATCGGTTTATTAGTTTAAAATTAGTTCTAATTGATTAATAACGTTCATTTGTTACTGTTTTATGATTTCAACAATGCTTATTTTGGTTGTTTATTGTGAGGTGAGCTGCTCGAGCTTCCATTCGTCATTATTCTACATGAAAATTTGTTCTTAATAACAAATTTGTTAAATAAAGGTTTAAAATATTAATAAAATAAAAATTAAAGTCCGCTAAGACATTCTTTTAGTGTTGTAGTTTAGCTGCCATCCAGCAGAGGGCAACGCTGATCATTCTTAAGCACAGCCGACCGTCGATACAGAAACAAAGATGGCGGCGGAGCCTTAGCGGAAAGAGAAACGGTCCAAACAGATCAGTTTGGGATCCGAAATGGACTTTATGCGGTTCTGTTTCAAACACTTCACAAGATTCCTAAGTTATCTATTGAGCCAAAAATTTCCTGTTTCTTTATTTAGGTTTAATAATGTGAGAAAACCACCGTTTTCTGTTTTGTTTTTTTAATTCGGCACATTATGAAAATCTTAGCCTTTTAAGTAACTGAAAGATGGTCGGCCTTCGAAAATGGCCGCTTATCAATCAAGTGTTTGTCAATCCATAAGATCAATCAACTTCAGATTAACTGATTAAAGCTGCAGTATGTAACTTTTGCTAATTTTTTTTACATATTTGTTACAAAGTGACATATAATACGAGACAATCTGTGAGAGAAGCTACTGAAGAAACGCACTGTGTCACCATTCAGAACTGGGAGGAGCTTAGCGCTGTCAATCAACTCATGTACTTGCTACTTAATGTGCTAATGGTAGAGAAACAATATGGGAATACTGTCTATCTGCTGACATTGGTGACCATGCTAACTAGCCTTAGCATTCACAGCAGGCTAACGGAGAAGAAAGTGGGAGGGGCCTGGACGTTCTAAGACCCGCCTCCTGGCTCTGATTGGTTGTTTTATAGTTAGCAGAGAGAAGGCGGAGGAGCTTGATTATCTGTCTCTTTCCTTTTTTTCTGTTATGACATGAAGACAGTTCAAACAAATATATTAAAAAAATCTGTTTTTATAAAAGTTACTCCTGCAGCTGTGATTGATAACTCGCCTCCCTCCGGCCCAGACATTTTCAAGTGTTGCAATGTAACCCGAGAAGGTTGAGCCATCCTCTTTGTACCGCTTCCAATCTGGGACACAAACCCCGACACACCGCTCCTGTTGTCCAGAATCACTAGTGACCTTTAGGCTCCTGTCACCATCTGACTCACCCCCAGCACTGTAATGTGTAACTCAGCTGCTCCGGCATGTTTGTAAAAATCTGCCTGATAAACACAAAGAGCTGTTGGCCTCAGAAATAGAACAGGTCTGCAGGCCTGGCTCAGCTTCCTGCCCAGGGTCCAAACTGCAGTCCTGCTCCAAACACCCTGTCCAGTGAAAAATTCATAGCCCGTCACCTGATCCGCTCTCGCCTTTGATTCTGATTAAATCAGGCTGTTGGAGGAGATTGCGGGGGTTTGCGGGAGCCGCTGCACCGTTACGGAGAGGCTCAGATCCGCTCCGACCCGATTCTGTTTCATTCCTATAGAGCTGAAGATACAGACGGAGAGAAATGGAGGAAAAACATAAAAAAACGAATAAAACGACTTACACCACAAGTCTAGAGATGATCCAGGAGACCATTGCGCTGGGAAGGCGGCAGGACGCGCTGTCTGCGGGGAGGAGTTTCCTCCAGATGACAGGCGCGTCTGGACGCACACAGGCTGCAACGTGATGCGTGCAGGACGCGGCTGCAGCTCCATAGATGGCACTGTTGCAGCGAGGATTCATGGCTACGACGGACGGAGTACTGGGAGCACTGGGAGCACTGGGGCCACGCTTAGAAAATAAAAATAATAACGAGAATAAAGTCACATTGTTATGAATTCATTCTCATCTGACTTTATTCTCATATTATTATTACTTTTTCCTCGTTTTAATTGCGATTTTATTCTGGTATTATTTCGACTTTACATTCTTGGTATTTTTGCAATATTCTCATATTTTTATCACTTTTTTCTCATGATTTTATTCTCGCATTATTTCGATATTTCCACCCTTATATTCTTGTATTATTTTGACTATTTTCTTGATATTTTACGATTTTATTCTCATATTATATTCTCTTATTTTTGTATTATTCCGACTTTATTCTATTTTTCTACTTTATTCTCATGACTTTTTTCCTCATATTATTTCGACCTTATTCTTGTATTATTTCGACTTTATTCTGTTTTTTCTACTTTATTCTCATGACCTTTTCCTCATATTATTTCGACCTTATTCTTGTATTATTTTGACTTTATTCTCTTTTTTCTACTTTATTCTCATGACTTTTTTCCTCATATTATTTCGACCTTATTGTATTATTTTGACTTTATTCTTTTTTCTACTTTATTCTCATGACTTTTTTCCTCATTATTTCGACCTTATTCTTGTATTTTTTATTTTATTTTCCCGAGTATAACCCTAATATTTGGTCGTACTGGTTAAATGAGTTATGCATACATAATAATAAATAATAAATATTGAAGTCCAAATCAACTGTGAATCTACAGACCAGTCATGTTTTTCAGTGTTTACAGATGATACAGAGATACGTGCTTCAAAAAGCAGAGGATACATTCATCTGGCCTAGAAACTATGAACAGATTCATTGTTAGAGCTGCAGGATCTCGGCTTTGTCCAGACTGGAGCCTGTAATCCAAAATAAAGGCCGAGGTTCGGTTTCAGGACAACAAAAGCTCCAGTGGAGGACAGTAGCAGGCGGGAACCCAACACTTATGTTCATTTTAAAAGCTGAGTAAATGTCTGGAACATGCACTAACGATTATTTTAGTTATCGATTAATCTATTCTGATGATTAATCAGATAAAAAAAGATTGTCGTATACTGTAGATTTTTCATTTAAGTCGCTTTATGCAATATTAGAGAAAAACTGACACAGTAACAACAATAACATGGAAATAAATACTGGATATTAATATCGGTTCAGTTTGGACTGATAATCCGATACGTTAAAACGTGACCAAAATAATCTGATATTAATGCCGAGAGTGGGACCAATACAGAGAGCAGACAGGTGAAGAACTGACATTTTTCATAAAAGTTTATTAGTTGTTTTTTTCCGTCCATCCACATAGAAAAATTATACACTCAATATTTAACGATACACATGTTCTGCCGTAACCAGAAGCTCTACTTCCTTTGCAGTTTGGAGAAAGAAAACTGCAGCGACTCAAACGGTGAACAAGCTAAAGCTTATTGCAAAACACGAGAACACTGCAAAAACACAAATGTTACCAAGTATTTTTGGTCTAGTTTCTGCTGCAAATATCTAGAATTTAGAACTAACAAGTGGCTTTTCAGCGAAATGTAAGAGCTTGTTTTAAGTAAACAGTTCCTTAATATTGATGTAAAATTACTAGTTCCACTAGCAGATTATTTCACAAGAAAAATGTTGTTATAAGTGAAATAATCTGCTGGTGGAACTGGAACTTATTCATCAATTAAGGGACTATTCACTTTAGAAATCTGTACTAAAATTAGAGCAAAATACTTGGTGAAATGTTGTGTTTTTGCAGTGAGGATGTTGTTTATACAAAGCGAAAACTAAAAGTTTTTTGGTCTCGTTTTCATTGTACTTGAAATCAGACAAAAACTAATAACTTTCAAGTAACTTTTCAGCAAGATGTAGGAACTTGTATTAAGTAAATACTTTAATATTTATGAGAAAGAACTAGTTCCACAGGCAGATTATTTCACTTATAAAAATATTTTTTTCCATGTTATAAGTGAAATAATCTGCCAGTGGAACTTTGTACTTTTTTGTAGCAATATTAAGGAATTATTTTCTATAAAGAAGTTCCTACATCTTACTGAAAAGTTACTTGTAAGTTAGTTTTGTCTGATATCAAGCGTACCAAGAAATTTGTACTAAAATTAGAGCAAAATACTTGGTAAGATTTTGTGTTTTTGCAGTGAGGATGTTTTTTATACAAAGCAGACACAAAAATCTTAGTTTTTTTTCTAGTGTAGTTTTTAGTACAGTTGAAATAAGTAACTCTTCTGTAAGATATAGATTATTTTAAATAAATAATTACTTATTTATGAGAAAGTTCTAGTTCCACAGGCAGATTATTTGACTTATAAAAAAAATGTTGTTATAGGTGAAATAATCTGCCCGTCAAACTAGCAATTTTTCATCAATATTAAGGAATTATTTTCTGAAAACAAGCTGAAAACATCCATTCTTATTTCAGTGTTTGCACTATAAACTAGACCGAAAGAAACCTGGTAAGACTTTGTGTTTTTGCAGTGCAGAAGTAGTATTTTAATGTTCATAACACTTATGAGCACAAAAAGAACAACAGATATATTCAAATGAAACAAATGAAAGCTCTGCCCATCACCTCTAGTTTTCCAGATATTGTAGGCGGATTAATTCCTGATAAACTGAGCAAAAAGTTTCCTAAAAGATTAAAAACTTCCTCCCCAGCTGGTCAGTTTGGGTCATAAATACTGACGTAGGAGAGACAGAATAACCACTGTAGGCACAGAAGGCTGATCATACTTACATTATATACACCCCCATAAACCTTCTGATTGACTCTGGAGAATAAAGACGTAGCTAGAGTCACTGCAGACAACAGAAAATATCACCTTTTTAATCAGGCTGGATTAAAATAAACAACCGTTGAAGCACAATGTTATAACCCAGGTGACAATGAAGCGGAGGATGTTCAGCACTGGAGAAATGTGCAAAGTGACTGTAACCGCGGCGGCGGTGAACTCTAGCTCCTCAGAGCCGCCAGTCTGGACTGCATGGCTTCGATGTCTTCCTCCGACTCTTCGTCCGAAGCAGCAGCTGAGGCTCCTGGAGGCTGCAGGTCCGGAAGCGGCTCCGTCACTTTGCTTGGAGCTTTACCAAGAGCCCCTAAAGGACCGGAGCAGAACCAGAGCAGAACCAGACATGTTCAGCTTCACTGCGTGAAATTAGGTTGTTTTAATACATGTTAAGACATTAAAACCTGGAGAGTGGTAGGGCCAGGATAAGAGATAGAAATAAAGAAAATAAATAAATTACAAAAATAAAATTATGAGAATAAAGTCAAATTATTATCAGGATAAAGTCGTAATAACATGAAAAAGACATTTTACAAGAAGAAAATCTTATTACCAAAATAAAGTCATAAGACAATAAAGTCTTAATAAAATAACTTTACTAGATCAATAAATAAAGTAATATAATTATGACTTTATTTATTGTCATAAATAAATAAATGGTCATAATTAAATAAAGTATTATAATTATGACTTTATGAGTAAAGTCAATTATATGACTTCATTTTTATCATATTAGATAATTTATTTATTCTGAGAATAAAATTAAAATATCACCAGAATTAATTTGGAAAAATGCAAGACTAAAGTTATATTATGACTTCTTTCTTATTAAAGTCACATTAATTCACTAATATTAAAATGTTAATATTTTCATCAATATTAAGGAATTATTTTCTTAAAACATAATTGTCATTGTCATAATAATATGACTTTATTTTCCATCATATTAGAGAACAAATAAATTTTTTGCTGAATATATTAGAAATTATATTTATTTATTCCACAAGAATAAAGTCTTAATGAGAATAAAGTCATAATATTCACAGACTCAGGTCGTAATAATCCAAGAATAAAGTCAGAATCTTATTAGAATAAAATTGTAATATCACCAGAATAAAGTTGTAATACTATGAGACACACAAAAACACACAGCTGCGACAAAATGAGGATTATTGAGCGTTTTGTGAATCAATACTTCGGTTTTTACAAATAAGAAAACACTTAATCTGAAGCTGATGAGTTTATTATGACCTTCTTCTCACAATTTCATGTTACTTTTCTTATCCTTGCCCCAATGCTAAATCATATTCCACAAAGCAGAAACGTGTGTTAATATGTTTTCTTTAAAATCCCCACCTGCTGTGATCTCAAAGAGAATCTTGTCAACTTCCTCCTCTGCCGCTTCCTCCATCTCCTCTCCGTCTTCCATGCTCTCAAACGTGTCCTCCAGCATTTCCTCAATTATTCCAGCCTAAAAGTTCAAGTCTACGATGAATTATATTTGCTTTAATGCCAGCAAATATTAATCTTAGATTGTAGCTCGTCTGACCTTCATCATCTCCTTTGAAAGCTCCATCATTGTGGCCTGGACCTCTGGGATTTTAACCAGGTTCTGCATGGCTTTCATGACCTCTGTGCTCTTCTGCAGAGCTCCAGCGACTCGAACCACAGCTGGGAAACAAGCAGACGTGTTAATTAGCCGACTGAGCGGAAGATAACGATGGAGGCCGAGATCCGTCACTCACCCAGTTGATTCTTCATGCTGAGAAGCACCGAGTTCATCTGGGCTTTGGAGGCGTAGAGTTTTGTGATGGCCCGTTTCGACTGAATCATCTCCTTAGCAAGGACGATGCAAACGTCTTTCTGTCCCTTTTTGGCGGCATCTTTGATGGAGCGTTTGACTTTCTCCTCCTCTCTTTGAATATCTGGAAGAAATGGGCATGAAAGCAACAATCACCAGAAGCGATTTAAATCCTAGACACTCAAGAAAGACACTATTAGATCAATAAAATCATATCAACAGCTTCAGATTAAATTAAATACATTCTGTTTAAATCTGAATTACAAAACAATGCAGTCAAATTAAGTTTATAGTATCAGAGATAGACTTTGACTTAGCAGAAATCTTCCTTCTGGGTTGTTACTTTTGCTGTTTTCTTCACTGAGCATCACTAAATATCAAATATGGCTAAATCTAGTTACTGCTTGCAGATTAGTCATAAAAATAACACTTCTCTATGTGGCTAGTATCATGAAGAAGTCTATTTTAAAACAGGTATGATTTTTGTAAGCAATATTTGTATCTGCAGGGTTTTAAAGTTACAGTTGTCTTAAAAAGAAAAAGTCTGCAAAGACATTTATATAAATTTATTGTTGTCACAAGAAATACTCCATAAATATAGTACTAATAATATTTGAAGTGAAGCTGTAATTTCTAATTTAAAGTTTCTTTCTCTCAAATAAAAACACAGCTAAGCATATAATCCTTAAACTAGTAGAAGAAAAAACATTGCTACATTAAAAATTAATTAAAAAATATGGTGCATACATAATTTTTTTTATAAAACTATTATTATTTCACATAATTTGTTAATGATTACATTCAAGCATCCTTCCATACGTGCTTAGGAGGAGATATTTAGGGACAAGTGATGTGAATTAGCTGTTGCTATTGTTTATTCACTTTGTCTATGTCCATGTGTGGCTGTCCCCATCAAATAAACTTTTAAACATTTCTGTAAAGTTACAATAAACTAGGTTTTCTTAAATAAAAAAAATCTTTTCTCCCCAGTTAGTTTTATAAGCAGTATTTGACTCTACTACTTTATTATAATCAGGACTAAATTGTAATGTAAATAAGTAATGTAGAAACTGTCAATATAAGAGATTTCTGGATGTGAAATGCAGTGCATTGGTGCTACATAATAAACTGAAATTAATTTATTGAACAAATAGCAACTATATCCCGACTAATATTAAGTTACTTTCCGTTGCTCCGTTTACAACATAAAAATCTGACTAATATTTGCGTATGTCAATACATTTGAACAAGGTCCTCAAGCTTTTTGAACAAATAAAGCACTTTTACTGTCCACCATTCGATAAAATATTAACACCATGACAAACAAATACTAATTATAGCTTTTGGACATGTTTTGGCTACTCGAGTTAAACTATATGCCTCTTATTTAATGCTTGTAAACTATATGCAGTTGCAGTTTTGATGTAATTTGTTGCTGTCTGATTATGGTCTTACCTCGAATTTGTCTGTCAATCACTCTCATCTCCTTTCTGATTTTTTGAGACCATTCATTTATCTGGAACGACACATTGAAAAACACACTAAGATACAACACCAATAAAACGTTATAATATTTATGTACCGGTAAAACTGAGCTAATGTCAGAGCAGCTGAAACATCATCTGGGTTTGTTTACATTGATGGGACTGACAGCTGATAGCAGCTAGCATGTATGCTAATAAACATAACTTCCACAACATTGAATAAAAACACTCACAGCCAACAACAGCGGCTTAATTTTTAACAGGACATGAGTCCGTTATTGGGTCAATAACAGTAGCAGTATTGGTATCAAGAGAAATAACACCGTTAAACATGCGGTGGTTATACTGACAGCTAGCTTTAGCCAGTTAGCATAAGACGCTCCAGAAATAGTCTAATTATGAGCTAAATCCAACCAGACAGTCCAGATATTCACCATAAAGTATTTACCAGTTCTTTGGGGGGTTTATCCGGTGTCCTGCCGAACAGCCCCATGTTGTGTGCTGGGTTTAAACCGAACTAGCCTCTCTGACTGAAGCTAGCTAGCTGGGAGAGGTTGTTCTACGAGCACTTCCTGGTGTCTAACCCAGGGTCGCTAGGGCTGCGTTCCAACAGGAACAAACCTTCAGTCCCTACGGTTCTCAGCCACTAAACAAAGCCCACAGTGTTGAAGTGCGACAGAAACTGAACGAGACACTTACGACAAGAACGTTGTGTTAAAAAAAACAGAATCCAGCCCAGAAGCGCAACTTAATAAATCCTAGAGACTCTCGTTTATTTTGATTTATCGTTATTATTATAAACTTCAGTTATTGATATTAAATGAAAACTCAAAGCAAAATTGACAATATGATCGGAAATGTTATTTTTGCCATTTTCTCGGCTTTTTGCTCCACAAGAGCGTCAAGTAAATTTAAAATGTGAGGTAAATCAAAGTTTTTAAGTAAATGGTTTTTCAAGAACAATATTTCTGTCTGCTATGAATGCAATGCAGAGAACATACCGCGAAATATTTAATACCAAAAAACCCTCAAACAAATGTATATGCACTTAAAAAAAAGTTGTATATGAATAGATATACAATGATTTTTATGTGTTTTTTCACGTCTAATTACTATTTGATAATTAGACCTTGTCACAATAGATTGTTGCAAAATCATTGGCTTAGCTGTCCTTACAAAACTGATTAGATAAAATTATTGATCCCAAAGGGTATCAATAAAGTATTTATAAATATTTAAATTATAAATATTTATTTAAAACATGCAATTATTTAATAAGTATTAAAATACTACATTTAATAATTATTTATTTATAAGTAATGTTACATAATATTATTAAATTAAGTAATATGAAATGTTATTTCATATTACTTAATTTAATAAGCAATGTTTGTGTGTGTAAAGTGAATTCAATTCATAAATACTTTGGGATCAATATTTTATTAATTTCATTGGGATCAATAAAAATATTAAATTATTTTTATTTAGTTTTTACTTTTAATTCACTACAAATACATTTATGTGTTTGAGTAATTATTAATTATTATAATTGTTGTTAAATTAAATTAAATAAGCAGTGATGTGTGTGCGTGCGTGCGTGTGTGTGTGTGTGTGTGTGTGTGCGTGCGTGTGTGTTTGCGTGTTTGTGTGTGTAAAGTGAATTCAATTCAAAGAACTTTGGGATCAATATTTTATTAATTCTTTTTAAATCAATAAAAATATTAAATTATTTTTATTTAGTTTTTACTTTTAATTCACTACAACTACATTGATGTGTTTGAGTAATTATTATTATTATTGTTAAATTAAATTAAATAAGCAGTGGTGTGTGTGTGTGTGTGTGTGTGTGAGGACAGAAACTCTCACCTGACGTGATGACCTCAGACCAAACGTGCTCGCAGCGTCACTCTCTCGCTCCAGTGACGTCAACAAGCTCCCCTTTCAGCGTGATGGTTCTAGATTGTTCCGTGATCGATTGGCTGAGGCACCAACGACGCGCAGCTCCGGCAGCGCCGCGCAGCCAATCAGCGCGCTCCGGGGGCGGGTTCCAGAAGCATCCTCGCAGTCGGCGGCGCTGGCTGATGCTCGGGCCGCGTCGGAACCGGAGAATCCGCTCTGGATCTGCTCTCTTCGGGGATTTACCCCCAACGAGTTCGCTATAAACAGCTCGGCTTACATAAGAGCCGCTAATTCACTTTAGTTCCGCCCCGTTGAAGCCTGGATTTGTTTGCAGAACTTGGGAGAACTGGTCACGTTTTGCGTTTTGCGCTTGCGTCGGTGCGGGGTTTTTGCGCAGGAAAACTCAGGAAGGCGCGTTGAGGTTCTCGTCATGTCGGTGGTCGGCATCGATGTGGGTTTCCAGAACTGCTACATCGCTGTGGCCAGGAGCGGCGGCATCGAAACGGTGGCCAATGACTACAGTGACAGATGCACACCGTGAGTATTAACGCAGAGCCGCATCATGGACGCGGGTTGTTACGCAATGTTCAGCCTAATGGACGCTGGCTGCGTGCTGTGATGCTCGTGAATCAGAGGTTCTGGTGTTCCAGGTTGGAGGTCCAGACCTGGAGCTGGTGGTTTCCTCTAGGAAGCAGTAATCTGAAGTCAGACCTGCAGCCGGTGTCGCTCTGCAAACGCTTCATTTAATCGCTGATTATGACTAAATACCGTCTAACATGACACAGCGACATTGGGAGTTGCATGACCCCCTTGAGAGGCTTTCCCACATCCTTAAGATTCTCCAGAACCGAGCCCAGAAAGGTAACCGAGCTGAATCAGCCCTGCAGCGACGCTCATTCTCATCCAGGATGTCAGACATTTGCCCTAAGTTGTTAACATGCTGGCCTCAGCTGTGCAAACTGCATCTGCAGCAGCTTCTTGCAGGGATGTGCAGCTGCACTTGACTACATGGAGCAGTGGGGCTTTTTTTGTCGTGACAAGGTGAAACCAGGGGAGCCTATAGTCACTGCCAGCCAGTGGGAACTGGATCCCGTCCCACTGCGGGGACACGTATCGTTTATCGTAACAAAATCCTCATCATAGTGAGATTTTACAGATTTATTATCATGATAAATTTCAGTTATTTATGTCAAATGCAAAAATCAAAACCGACAGCAAGAGCGGAAATGTTAATTTTGCTATTGTCTTCACTTTTTGTTTAAATATCACCAAATTTAAATCACTTTTTTTAACTTCCTGAAGAATCATATTTAGGATGACAATGTTTTTCATTGATAATAATTGTATTTGTGGAGCTTAAATGCTGTGCAAAACTGTTTATTATCTGAAAAATAAGTAACAAATCGTTTTTTTAATCATCTTTATAGTTATAACAATATTACTATAAAATATTGCTATCCAATTCCTAACAGCCGACAGCAGCCGTTACAGTAGCATAATAAAGTATTTTATCCATTACAAATTTCTCATTTTTCTGTGTTTTTATATTAAAATGAGTTTGATGAAGTGTGACACACTAAACTAAAGGAATATGTTAGACTAACTTTCTCACAGTGCTGTAATGGTCGTTCCTCGGGGAAGTTCCTGCTCCTTGTTTCAGACACGATGAGCTGAATTTTGAAGGTGAACTGTTTTATCTCACTGGTTTATCTTCCTCAGACTCCCCTGATGCAGTTTCCTGATCTCAGCTCTTCTTGTGTAAAATATTCAGCTCATTATTCTCGTTTTATTATATCCCTCCTAATGTACTGCTGTCATCCGTTGCATTTAGGGCTTGTGTGTCTTTGGCCTCCAAAAACCGGATGATTGGAAATGCAGCCAAGAGTCAGGTAAGATCAGTCATCGCATTTTGTCTTCTACTTGTTTTCTTCCTCAAACTTCATTGGCTACACAGTAAAAAATGCTGGGTTATTTTCATAACCCAATTTCTGGGTTGAAGCTGTTGGGTCGGGTTAGTTTGACCAAATATTGCATGGTGTCAAACTCAGTTTCACCAAAGGGCCACTTCAGCATATTGTCCACCCTCAACGGGCCACATTGACTGTATAGATCAGGAGTGTCCAGGTTCAGTCCTCCAGACTGCAACTTTTAGATGCATCCCTACTAAAACACACCAGAAAAAAAGGTTGACTTCCCTCAATAGCAGCAATTCAGTTTGTAGAGTTGGGCTGTAGTGATACAATAATCTCACGATACGATACGCAATATTCTGCCCAGATACGATATATATTGGGATATTCAGCAAACGATACAATTCAATACACTTTTGCGATTTTCTGAAAGATTTTAGAGAGACAGAGTGATTTTGGTGACATTTTGTGACTGTTATAAAGTTGGATTGAATTAATTTAACTGAAAACTGATTAAAAGC
>CAEGAF010008636.1:0-31836 GCA_903067075.1 Micropoecilia bifurca
CCATTGACGCTCTGCCCGAACGCCCAGTTGGAACCCGCAATGAATTATGGGATATCGTGGGCCGTGAAGGACACACCGGACCCGTCCTTCAAATCTGGGGAAAAGAGGGAGCATTGAAGGACGCATATGAAGGAGTCTTAAGCTAAATTTGAATTCGGACACATAGACATAACATAACATATGTTCGGACAGGCCTTGTCGCCGCGCTATGACGTAATCGGCCTTCAAATACGTCCTTCGAAGGAAGCAGACCCTGAACTCGGACACAGCCAATATGTCTGTTATTGGGTTTTAAAAATAAAAGTGCTGTTATTCGGGGTCTTCTTTTTTTCTATTTTCGGCTACATTTCATTTTTTTCTCGTCATAATTCGCATGACGTCACATCCGAGTTCGGCGCGCGGGAAAAACGAGACGAACCTAGCTGCAGCAAACAGAAAGGGGCTTGACGGACCACTGTCAGTCTCATACCTTAGTTGGACCATTTCACTCCGGAAGTGAAGGGGGCGCTATTTCCTGTATTATCCGCGGCCTCCCGTTTTTATTTTCTTTTGAAATATGTGATATATCTTCGCCTTTAAGAAGGAGTTTCACTCTCAGCATGTATTTGAACTTCAATCTTTTCTTTACTTCAGCGAAGCTCAGTTGTTTGTTTTTTTTTAGCAAATTCTGTAGCTTTCAGTGTTCTTCTAAATCTGCTCCTTAAGTCGCATCTTTTCGCTGCTACTGCCTCTAGTGGCCTGGCGGTGGTAGCACAACTGATATAATCACGTTAAAATTAAATAATTTTATGGGAAATTTTTCATATTTAATATTTGTGTTAATATTACGTTACCGTGAACTAAAAATAATTTTTCAAATAATTATTGTTGCTCAAAGTATCATAAGAATCTTGTTCTGACCTAAGCTTGTTAGAAATAAGAATATATGTCTCAAAATTGATCAATGCTGCATTTGATTTACCTCGGATATTTTCATTACTACATTTTATACAGTAATATGCTACGCGTTCGTTTAATTTGACTATGCTAAACCAACAGATGTTAAGACAAATCATTAAAAAAGTTATTCATATTATTATCTGACGTCAGAGATGAAGAGAAACCTTGGAGATTATAGTTTCTGTTCATTTCTCTGCCGTGTAAATAAAAAATCCGACTCCCAAGTACAAATTGAACGCCACAAACGTCGGACGTTCTTATACCCACCCACTTTCAACGCAGCGTGCGTTCTCATTGGCTGAGCCCCGTGTCCATCACAACCGTGACTCAAACCGCCGTCATGTGACGGATGTTTTCGTCGAGTCGTTTCCGCATTCAGTGGCTGGTTTTCGCCGTGTCATGTGAACAACTCAAACCTTTGGAGTGGTTTCATCTCCAACCCCCCGCCTGGGAGTTTTCACCGAGGTCCAGAGGAGACCCCGCCGCTCCAGAGCTCCTTCCAGCGGCTGCGCTGACGGCCGTGTGTCGGCGGCGGTCGGCCATGGCGGACGAGGAGCGGTCACCGCTGTTACCCGAGCAGCAGCTCGCGGCCAACGGCTTCTTCTCGCGGAGAAACTCCGGCGGATTCCCACAGAGTACGTAGCCATCTGCTTCCTGTTGGCCACTTAAACCACGTCGATACGCGCTAATAACTTACTCTGGAATAAGTACAGCGTTTATATTTGTGTTTAGCCCCGGAGATGTTTGATGTAAACAGGATTAGCCGTTTTAGCTCTGAGTTTGGATTACAGGGGAAGGACAGGTTTCACATACATGTGCGAAATAACATGGCAATCATGTGACACAGGCAGGAAATAATATTAGGGTTGGAAAATGGCCTTCAGATGGTTATAAGTTCATGTATTTTATGTTGTTTTTTAACATACAAACATGTTCTCTACGGAAGAGGATTAGGGCCACCGAAAAAACAAACAATTCTGAGATTAAAGCCAGAATTTTGAGATTAATGTCAAAATTTTGAGATTAAAGTCAGAATTCTGAGTTTAAATTCTGACTTTAAAGTCAGAATTCTGAAATTAAACTCAGAATTAAAGTCAGAATTCTGACTTTCTGACAGTTTACAGTCAGAAAGTCAGAATTCTGACTTTAATCTAAGTCAGAATGAGTAATTGACTAATTTAATTTAAGTCAGACTGACTTTAAAGTCAGAATTCTGGCTTCAGAATTCTGACTTTAAATTCTGACTTTAAAGTCAGAATTTTGAATTTAAAGTCAGAATCTCAGAATTTTGAGTTTAAACTCAGAATTCTGAGTTTAAAGTCAGAATTCTGACTTTAATCTAAGTCAGAATGACTAATTGACTAATGACTAATTTAATTTAAGTCAGATTTTTTTTGTGGCCCTAATCCTCTTCCATATGTTCTCAAATTAATTATAAGTCCATGTTTTCTTTATTTTCTACTTTTGCTCTCATTAGAAGCTTTTAAGACATGAAACTCTTGCTAGTTACCATTTCCCCTCACAGTATCTTGTGAAATGAATGGAAATAATCTGATAATGGGAACCAGGAGTTCCATAATTTTAAAATCTTCCCGTTTTAAAACCACTAGCGCTGCTCCTGTGTGAACCACATTTTTCTCCAGCTTTGTGGAGCAAAGAGTAAGAAAGTTTTGCTCCTCCTCCACCTATTGCTGCCTACTGCCAGTCATCTGACTGGCTTACAAGGAAGACAAATGCCTCTGATTTCCAGTCAGAAAAAACAGGGAATGTCATGATGTTGCAGCAACATTTGGCAAATTGCAAACAACATATTTGTTAAGCAATACACTGGATCATAACCGGACTAAATAATCAGTTAATATCAGCATGTTATGGTCCAATTATTGCTCTGTTGAGGCCAAAAAGGGAAAAAGTTAATTATTCTTTACAATTGCTTAAAAACTGCTAAATAATCAGCTGGTCTTTGTCCTATATTCTGTTTTAAACTACAAAATGAAGTTATAATAACAGTAAATATGAAACTATGCCAATTATAACTGTTTGTATGTCTGAAGCTGTATATTCTTTAGTTCCTGATGTATATAAACCTACTTCAGTGTTTTAATTTCCTCTTTCACTCTCGGTTGTTTGGGCAGCTTTGCTGACTCTGCCGGTTATTCACACAGAGACATTCATGCTGTAAAATATACGACTGAGTGAAAGATAATAAAAGAAAATGGTGACGGTGAGGCGGTCATTGTTTACTGACCTGGATCCTGGACACCATTAAGCTGCGTGTTTGTAAACTCATTCTAGATGTTAATGTTTGCTGGGAAATTTGCAGAAAACAACATTCTAGAAAAAAAGGGAAAATACAAAAACTGTTTAGAACAATAAATAATAATAGAAAAATGTGTACCAACCGCATGGCAATTTTAGTATAAATAAATGTCTAAACGCTTTTTCCCTGTAGAGACAGTGAACCTTTTATAAGACAAACCAGAGTAAGGAAAGCAAAATTTATTTATAAAAACACATATGTAATCAAATATATATGTTTAAAATGCTAGTATTTGTCTCATTAGCTAACACCAGAAAGTTAGCTAAAATCCTAATATATATGCACATTTGGTGATTCTAGAAAGTTGGCTAAAATCCTACCATTAGCATGTTGACTAACACTTTCATGTTGGCTAAATTGAACAATCTACCATCTTAAATATTTAAACTCATTAGTTCAACATGTTGATGACATTGGTGGACTGAAATGCTAAAATACATTTTCTAATGCTGGAAAGTTACCTAAAATACTTATAGATATCCAGATTTGCTAGAAGGTTAGCTAAAATGCTAATATTATGCACATTATCGAACTCTAGAAATGTAGCTAAAATGTTAGAATGTTAACTAACCCTTTTATGTTATATAACAACTATCTACTGTAGTAATCTTGAGTAAGTAAACTCATTAGTTAAAATGTTAAGATCTGTGGGATAAATTCCTGATATAAGTTTTTGCTAATGCTAGAGTTAGCTACAAAAAAACATTAGCATGTTTCCTAAACCTTGAATGTTAGCCAACTTTAAGTACTAAAATAATTTTGAGTGCAAATTATTTAAAATGAGATTAGCTATCTTAAATTAACTAACTATTCATCATTTAAATAGAAGCTTATGGTCTAAAATGAAACATTAGCTACAATGCTGCCATTAGCATGTTTGCTAACTATGTAATTTTAGCAAAGATGAGTTGTAAGTACTCAACAAGAGGCTCTATGCTATCTCGAGCTGAAATGCTAATGTTAGTGTGTCTGTTATCAATTTCAAGTCTTATGTACTATACTTGGGCTACATTATATGCTTAAATAATGTACATTTCACCATGTAAGACGAGAAAATTAGTCAGTGAAATGAAATGAAATATTGTCCTCAGATAGTTTGTAACGCTCCTTGTTTGCTCCAGTCTGATTTGAATGATGGTTATGTAAATTATTTGATTTGCAAAGAGTCGCACACAGGTAGTCGGCTCTTTGCAACTCCGTGTGACTCAAGCAGAGGAGGTAGAGCAGCTCAAAGCCGTCAAGTAAGAGTAGCAGCACTTCAACACAAGTTTATTCAAGTACAAAGTAGCCGTTCAAGACATTTCTTTAGAGTAAAAAAGTATTTAACAAAAAGTCTACTCATGTATCTGATCAGAACATTAATATTTGAAAACTGCATCATTAGACGGACCAAAATATAAAAGTATGTGGCAAATTTTGGTATTTTTAAAGACCAAAATGAAAATAATTCAGATAATAAATCATAAAATCAGATCAGTTTTTAAATAAAAGAAACTATGAAACCTTAAGAAAAATTACAGGTGTGTGTCTGGTGAATAAAAAGCCCAGTGAAGTAAAAGTGATCTTGAAAGTAACATTTTTCCAAAAAGTAACTCAAATAAATGTAATTGCGTAAACGTAACTGGTTACTACCCGACTTTGGGCCCAATACGACCAAAAGGCGTTAACGTAAGCCCGTATTTAACCCTGTAAGCTGCTGTCCTTGGCGTCTCTGTTGTTGATCTCGTCTACCTGTCCTCAGGTATTGTGCCGTTCCCCAGCTACGTGCCGCCCAGCGAAGCTCCGCCCCCTTACTCGCCGCAGGGCAGCCCGGACAGCAGCAGCGCCCCGGCCATCAGCTGCCGGGTCTGCCAGACGGCCATCTCAGTGGACGGAAAGATGCATCAGCACGTGGTGAAGTGCAGCATCTGCAACGAAGCCACGGTGAGAAGGACTCAGCAGCAAGGCGGCTGGAAGAGCTTTACATCTTAAACCATCCAGAAAACCAGCAAACAAACAAACGTTGAATATGTTGGTCAGTGTTTCGATGATTATATCAGAGGTTCCCAAACTGGGGGGCGCGTCCTGAAGGGGGGGCGCGGGAAGCCGTCCAGATAAAAAAATTAAAAACATGGACGCTGTATGCGCTGGGTTTTTACCTCAGAATGTCCAACTCTCTGTTATTCCTCTGTCAGTTTGATACAGTAGGAGCTTCTGCACTTCCCATATCTGTGTCTCTGTCACTTTTATCAGCAGGTAAAACTGTTTAATCCATTGTTAACATGTGGTAACCTGTTTTTCCGAGACGCCTTTAAACGCATCATGAGCGCTTCGACGCTCGCGCCGTGTTTACACACCTGTGTGAAGCAGTGAAGGAGACCTGATGCTGATGCTGTGTGGAGCTACACAAGTGTGTTAGAATCATGGCAGCAAAACTCAAAGAACTTTTCAAAGTTTTTCCCCCCAAACTAACCGACTGAGTTGAGTGAAGCTGCTGAATGCAGGTAAAGTAGCTAAAAGACGACTAGCTAGTATCAATACATCACCTTAAGCTTAACAAGTAGCCTGTAGGCTAACGATGTTGTTGTCTATATTCAGCTACGTATATTAATTATGCCCCCTAAAAAGTCGAATCCTCCCCCTTCCTTCACATGTGTCTTTGTAATCCATAGGGCCCAGAGAAAGTTTGGAAACCACTGGGGGGGCAGAAGAAAAGGTTTGGGAACCTCTGGATTATATGAGCTAGATTTAAAGGAGCTCAGCATTTCAAATTTGAAGACTAGCTACGTTTCTTTTAATACAGCAAATATGAAAAATCATTCTTAAGTTTTGAATCTACAATCAATAGCACTTAATTTCCTAGCAGAAAAAAAAATTTGTTAGACTTTAGTTTTTTTTTCGTCTTGACCCTCAAAAACGTTGCCAAAAAGTTCAGGCTCCCCTGCTGTTCCAGATGTTTATCAGAATATTTCACCATCAGTATTCGTCGGATAGGGAGACAGAGTTCATCAGAAAGTTTTGAATTTGTTCCAAAGTTTCTTTTGTTTCCTGTTTGTAGCCGATAAAGAACGCTCCGGTTGGAAAGAAGTACGTCCGCTGTCCCTGCAACTGCCTGCTGATCTGCAAAGTCACGTCCCAGAAGATCGCCTGTCCACGGCCGTACTGGTGAGACCGGGAAAAATAAGTACTGTGAGATAAACTAGAGTATGAGTTCCACTAAGGCTTTTTATTGTCTAATTAGAAATATCTTTTGAAAACGTACTTTTGATTAAGTGCACAGTTTTCATTAAACCCACCTGTAAGCAGAAAATCATCATAACTAACAGAAATAAAGCTTAATCTATGTAATGTTTAACTTTGTAAACAAAATGCAGTTTTATTAATATTCTGATCTATTAAATAGTTAGATTCATTCAAGTTTTTTAAAGGTTATTTGTCATAAAGACAAAGTCAACAATTGTGAAACAAGCTAAAAACATTATATTTTGTCAAATGTTGGCATAAAGATCATCAAACGTCAAATCTCTTGGTCAATGTTCCATTTATTATGATTTAAAAGCAACTCTAAACAGGTGGGTTTTCAGTTTTGATTTAAAGTAACTATTCAATATGCTAACAGACTGCATAACCTGGACTGAAATAGCTAATAACATTAGCTAAAATGCTAACATTAGCATACTGACTAAACCTAGCAAGTTAGCCGACTTAATCTGTCTTTAGTAATCTCATTTGTTCAAAATGCTAACAAGATTGGTTAGCTAAAAATGCTAACATTTGCTAATACTAAGAAGTAGACTTACATTAACTCAATGTGTTCTGTATGCTAATTGCAGCTAATGTAGGATAATTGGTCTAAAATGCAACTTTAGCAGAAATGCTAATGCTAGTGTGATGAATATGAATACAGTCATGGCCAGAAGTTTTGAGAATGATTCAAATGTTAATTTTTACAAAGTCTACTGCTTCAGTTTTTATAATGGCAATTTGCATAAACTCCAGAATGTTATAAAGACTGATCAGCTTAACAGCAATTAATGGCAAAGTCAATATTTGCCTCGAAAATTAACTTTATTGGCCAAAACACTTTTCAACTTCATTGCTGCCTTAAAAGGACCAGCTAACATCGTTTGAGTGATTAACACTCCATTAACACAGGTGTGGGTGTTGATGAGGACAAGGCTGGAAATCAATCTGTCATGATTAAGTAAGAATGACACCACTGGACACTTTAAAAAGAGGCTGGTGCTTGGCATCATTGTTTCTCTTCTGTGAACCAAAGAAGCACATGCAGTCATCATTGCACTGCAGAAAAAATGGCCTAACAGGGAAAAGTATTGCAGCTAGAGAGATTGAACCTCAGTCAACAATCATCAAGAACTTCAAGGACAGAGGCTCCATTGTAGCCAAAAAGGCTCCAGGCGCCCAAGAAAGACCAGCAAGCGCCAGGACCGTCTCTTAAAAGTGTTTCAGCTGCAGGATCGGGCCACCAGCAGTGCAGAGCTTACTCAGGAATGGCAGCAGGCAGGTGTGAGAGCATCTGCTCGCACTGTGAGGCGGAGACTCTTGGAGCAAGGCCTGGTCTCAAGGAGGGCAGCAAAGAAGCCACTTCTCCCCAGGAAAAACATCAGGGACAGACTGATATTCTGCAAAAGGTCCAGGGAGTGGACTGCTGAGGACTGACTGGGGTAAAGTCATTTTCTCTGATGAATCCCCTTTCCGATTGTTTGGGACATCTGGAAAACGGCGTGTTGGGAGAAGACAAGGTGAGGCTTCCACCAGTCTGGTCTCATGTTGAGCATCCTGAAACATTCATGGTTGCTTCTCAGCCAAGGGAGTCGGCTCTCTCACTGTCTTAAAGAATAAAGATGGTACCAGAATGTCCTCCGAGAGCAACGCCTCGCAACCGTCCAAGAGCAGCTTGGTGATGAACAAGGTCTTTTCCAGCATGATGGAGCATCTTGCCATAAAGCAAAGGTGATAACTAACTGGCTCAGGCAACAAAACATAGAGGTTTTGGGTCCATGGCCTGGAAACTCCCCAGGATCTTAATCCCATTGAAAACTTGTGGTAAATCATCAAGAGACGGGTGGACAAACAAAAAGCTAGGAATTCTGACAAAATGCAAGCATTGATTGTGCAAGAATGGTCTGATATCAGCCAGGATTTGGTCCAGAAGTTGATTGAGACCATCAGGCCAGGGAGAAATGCAGAGGTCCTGAAGAAGAGGGTCAACACTGCAGATATTGACTTGAAGCATTAACTCATTCTAACTGTCAATAAAGGCTTTTGTTACTCAATTGTATTTCTGTATGTGATGAAAACATTTGACATGCACACATGAAAACCAGACGACAGCAGATCATGTGAAAATATAATATTTGTGTCATTCTCAAAATTTTTGGCCAACTTTTATGCATTTTTGCTAAAGTTGCATTTCAATCCAATTATTTTCTGTTAGCTGCCATTAGCATACAGAACAGGTTTAGTTGATGTAAACCTACTTCTTAGTATTAGCATATATGCATAGCGTAGCATTTTTAGCTAACCAAAGAAATGAATATGACTATGCAGACAGAAGAAAACACTAAAAAAACAGAATGTTTTGTTTAGAAATGTTAGAGGATCATGTTATGAGTTGTTTTAAGTGAGCAGTTTCCTGATTTATTTTTTATTTTTTGGGCAGTAAGCGCGTCATCAACCTGGGACCAGTCCACATCGGCAGCGACAGTCCAGAACCGCGGCGCCAAGCCGTCGGGCTCAGGGTCATCTGCGGTCACTGCTCCAACACGTTCCTGGTAAACGGCTGACACTGCAGCAGGCTGCTCATATGTTTGCACTGGTATTGATCTCCTTTCTTTTTGTTCCACACTTTCAGTGGACAGAGATTTCAGACCGGACTTTGGCCCGATGTCCACACTGCCGAAAAGTGTAAGCATTTCTGCAGCCGTTTGCTTCGTTGAGAGACGGATCCATACATTTGTCTCCTTGATTTGTGACCCAGTCAGGTTTGCTTCAAAATGAAATGGTTTTCCTTGTATATGAACCAGTTCTTCAGTTGGGCGGCAGTATCCCAGGAGGAGGAGCTGGCTGTGTTTCCTGCTCTTTGTTGTTCTGCTAGCATCCACCACTGGACTTTTGGTGAGTTTCATTGATTCATATGACACAATGACATTCTGATCGTCCTCACTATGCATTTCCTTAATTTGAGGTTTTCATACTGACTTAAAGAAGAGAACAAAACAACTTATTTGGTTCATAAAATGAAAATTATTGGTTAATATCAGGACTTGTCTCTTGGTCTGGGCTGAACTCGCCTCTTGCACAAACATGTTTCAGATAAAGTAACAGCTTCTACAAACTGCTTCAGTTTAAAGGTCTATGATGTTGGCTAACATGAATAACCATTCAGTGACAGCAGACTATCATTTAATTAGAGGTGAGCTAAATGCTACATTAGCATATTGAGTAAACCTAGTGTGTTGGCTGACTTAAGTTATCTTCTGTAGTAATTTTGAGTATGTAATATCATTAGGTCAAAATGCTAATGAAATTGGTTAGCTAAAATGCTAATTTATGCACATTTGCTAATACTAGGAAGTTTACATTAACTGTTCTGTATGCTAAAGGCAACCTGTATAAAATCACTGATCTAATATGCAACATCAGCAAAAAGGCTAAAAAGGTTTAACTATGTATTTGGCAAAGTTTATATGCTAATCTGTGCTAAAATGCTAACAATATCTAAATGGTAATGTTAGTATGATAAACAAAGAACTTAGCAACAAGTTAGATGTTATGCACTAAAATGCTAACATTTGTATAATGGACTATGTATTATTAGCCAGATCAACTAATTAACTAGCAACAGCTTAATACTATTGTGAGCTGAAATACTAATGTTAGCATGATGAATAAAGTACTTAGCAAAAAGTTATGTGATCATGAGCTAAAAAGCTAAACGTAGCTTGATGCTAATATAACTTAGAAAAAGGTATATTGTATTGTGAGCTAAAAATGATGATAGTTAAATTGGTAATGTTGGCATGACTAACTAAGCTAAGGCGTATCTAGGTTGATGCATATTAGACCAATGATATACGAGTTACATGCTTTCATGAGCTAAAATGCTAATGCTAGCATCATGAACTAAGTACTTAACAAGAGGTTATGTTCTATTGTGAGCTAAGATGCTAACAGTCGTTAAAATGGTGATTTTGGCATGATCAACTAATCACTTGGCAATAGATTATATATTATTCTGAGACAAAATATTAAGGTCTGCTTTATGTGGTAAGTACTTACCAACAAGTTAAAAGATAACAATAGCTAAAATAGCAGTGTTGTATAATAGCAGTGAGCTAAAATGTAAACTTTTGGATGCCACCAGTCAATTGCGATCCTAATGTGCTATATTTAAGTTACATTATATGCTGAGATCTTGTTTGTAGGAACAGATTCACTGTGAGAAGTACCTCAAAGCCAACACACCTTCAGAAAACTTTAATGTGTGTGAAGCTGAAAGGACTTGATCGTGTGTGTGTGTGTGTGTGTGTGTGTGTGTGTGTGTGTGTGTGTGTGTGTGTGTGTGTGTGTGTGTGTGTGTGTGTGTTCAGGTTGGTACGTGGAAGCTGGCGCAGCACTCAAAGGGCATCTACGTGTCGTGGGTCCTGCTGATCCTGCTGGCTCTTTTTACCTTGATAAGAACCATATACTGGAGGTGTTTTAAGATCAGCGACCCAGTGTCCAACATCTCATAGACAGACGGTTCAGGAACTGAAGCAGGGAGGTCAGTTCCTGTCGCAGATCAAGTACCTGAGCAGGAGAAAACAAGTCGAGCCGGAAACGAACTGAGAGTCGCTGTGGTGACTGAGAAATGACACAGGAAGGGAAAACTAACTGAATCTAGAGTCATTAAAAGTATCTTTCTTGTGCTATACTGGGATTAAAGAAATAAAAGCTGCTAGTTGTCCAAAAAC
This sequence comes from Micropoecilia bifurca, assembly GCA_903067075.1. Classification (NCBI taxonomy): domain Eukaryota; kingdom Metazoa; phylum Chordata; class Actinopteri; order Cyprinodontiformes; family Poeciliidae; genus Micropoecilia; species Micropoecilia bifurca. The sequence continues at coordinate 11,215 of CAEGAF010008636.1, forward strand.
AACACTGAGATCTTGTTGAGCATTTTCTATTTTATTGCCATCGTCAGGTTTAAAAAGTATTAAAGTGAATAAATGACAGGAATCTGAACTACAAAGCAGGATCATCATCGTGGTAAAAGAACGTCAGGTTTCTTAGAGAAAACACAAGCTAACCTTTTGGTTTGTCAAATGAAATCAAAAACTTCTCATCAGGTTTATGTTTAATTCCCCAGGATCACATTGTAAGAAGACAGTTTATTTGCACAAGTCAGTATTTATCTCACTATGCTTTGAAATCACAAACTTTCTCTATAGAAACTATAAATCTGTTGGGTTTGAAATAGTTTTACATGTAATGTAACATGTTTGTAGTTTTCTTTTAAGGCTGCAGTGTGTAACTTATAATAATATATATTTTTACTTATTTGTTGAAACTGTCGGTGCTGTCAATCACCCTCTGTGTGGCGCTGCTCTTCTCTTCACTCTCTCCAACGCCACACCTAGCATAGCCTGTTGTGAATGCAGTGATGATGGATAAACATTTTCTTGTAACAGGAAGTTGTTTTCCACCATTAAAACATTTAGCAGCTCATTTACTAGGTTGATTGACAGCGCTAAGACCCTCCTCCTGACTCTGACTGCTGTTTTTTGTCTTGGTGTATTTCTTCAGACGGTAATGGTAGAAATATCTTTTCACAGATTATCTGTCTCATATTAAACATGGAGACAGTTTTAACAAATATGTAAAAACATCATTTTAAATAAAAGTTCCTGCAGCTTTAAGGACATTTTTTGTTTTCTGAAGCAGTTTTAAGACTAATGAACTCTGGATAACTGCACTTCTGGCAGGTTTGCACCTCTGAGATTACAATTTTAGAGCAACAATCACCTTAAATGGATATTTAAACCTTCCTTCTAGAAGATTAATCCATTAAAATAACGTCAAATATCTAATCTACATGAAATTAATCAGGAAGGTGATCAGTTTCACGTTGTTTCATATCAGGATTATTTCATCTAATCCCAACTCTAAGTGAAAATAAAAGATGGTAAAATCTTCTCAAATCTCAGATGTTCATGTGGATTAACTCAGTTCACCTGAAGATACTTTAAACCTGTAGGGTAGTAGAAGTAGAAATATTCCTCTGTTCTGGATGAATCAGCATTGTTGTCCAGATTATTAGAAAATAAGAGGAGAAATGAAAACGGGAACTAACTGATGTCATGTTTGGACATTATAATAATTTGCCATGATCACAAGTTCATTTGATGCCATCGTTTAAATTTTACCAACACAATACAAACCTTTGTCTTCAGATGGAAGCATAACGATGATAAATGGATGATTTTGTGTTTTACGTTTTGCAGGGAGTTAATTTACAGTATAAATGTTCTTACAGAGAAACGGCTCTGAAATCGACCCCATTAACGGGATATTAATGTGTTTTTATTGTTCAGGTCCAGCAATGGGGCTTAAAATGGAAACATCTGACGTTGTAAAGAAAAGATGACTTGATTTCTTTAAAGAAATAGTCAAACTTGAACTGATAAATGAAGGTTTAATGTGTTCAAAAACAAGAAGATGTCAATAATATTTTACCTCATGAAGCCTAAATGGACAGAAAATGTAAAATCTGAAGCATTTGAAGAAACGTGTTTGACGTCAGCGGCATTATTTACTTTATGTAACCATTTAATTGATTTATTAAACTGAGACCTCGTTTTGTTACCAATGAAAGGCCTTTGCTCAGTTTAGTGTAAAAATATCTTAATTCAGTTTATTTAATGTGTAAATAGGAAGGAGAGTTTATAGGTGAATGATTTTGGGAATCTTTAATTATAACTTCGTGTTTATTACCATGTTACCACCAGATTGTTCTCATACAGGGATTTTTGAACATATTTGATTTATTTGTAGTTTTATTTTTTTGTTTATCCATAAAAATCAAACCTGTTAGATTTTATTTCAGCCAACTTTGGTCTTGAAAGGAAACTGATGTGATTCTGATTAAATCTAATGTGTGTAAATGTAAATATTCCAGGAGGTTCTGTGTTTGTTTGATTGATGTATGAACCTGCTGACTGACATGTTGCACTACACTGTACTGAAGTCCTGCTGTCTGGTTCTCACTGTGTTTTTGGTGGATGGATGCTTTATTTTGTATATTGTGAAACAAAGTAATACCTTTAACAAAGTCCTTGGCTCAGTGTCATTTTTTAAATAATTTTTTAAAACCAGAAAGAATATATTTCTGAAAGGATAAGAATAAATTTAGCATATAAATTATATTTAAGATATTGTATGGAAAATGAGGCCTAAAAGTAACATTATATAAAATATTTTACTTTTTATGACCTTGAATAAAAAGTTATTTATTTTCTCATTTGCCTCCCAGGTTTTAATATGAAGAGAAGAAATTATTTTATGCACACTCAATTTAAATTAAGACACAAAAGCTCCAAAAATTATCAAATCATTAATTTTAGACCAATTGTAGCAAAATGACATGCAGGAGGTTATATTTACTATATTGTCTTACCATAAATAAAAAGGATAAAATCATTAACATCAGAGTTTTACCTCTTGTAACCACAAGAGGTCAGCAGCATGGAAGAAATAAGCAGCTCCACTTCATATTTATAATATTGCTCCGTTTGTTTTCTGTTTTTTAATCTCATTATTTTATTCCAAAGCCTCTTGGACAAACACTGGCCACCATCTTGTTTGAAGCTCTGTTGGGTTGCTAGGTAACGGCCTGGCCTTCTGTGGGGTTGCTAGGTAACGGCACGTTACATTCTAAAGGTTTTGGAAATGGGTAATTTTCCAGACACAAAAAAAACATAAATTTATCACCAAAATAAGGCTGAGTGGTTTTGTATTATAAGCACTGGGGCAACAGAATTAAAAAAAAAACCTGTTTTTTGACATCCAAATGTCAATCTTAATCTCAATTTCTAGAAACAAATTTCAAAATTTCAGATTTTGAAAAGTTGAAGATTTGCTAGAACAAACTGGGAGATTTTGAGATTAATGTTTGAGAAAAATTAAAATTTTCAAAAGTCAGAATTTTTTGACTTGCAAGTTTTGTTTAAAAAAGTCAAACACTTGCTAAAAAACAAAATTAATCTCAGACATTTTTGAGTTTCAAAAGTTTTAGCTTAATCCCAGAAAATTTTTAATTTTGAAAATTCAGTAAATGTTGAAATTTTTTTACTTTGAATTGACAAAATTTCTAATTTTTTTCTCAAAATTTCTTAGTTTTTCTACAAAATTTCCAGGATTTTTAAAAGTTGTATTTCCTGTCATGGCCCTGATGCACCATGCCACTCATCCATCTAAGTTCTTTAATAAGTCCTGTTAAATAGTTGGCGAGTCTCGGTTGGTTCCCCTCCGTCTCTCCTCCCCCATCCAGCTGCTGCCTCACTGGGATGACTCCAGTATAACAAGCTTTTCCCAGTTGCTCCTTGTGACTCGGTCGGCTCTGAAGGTCTGACTCCCTCCATTGGATTTGGACTAAATCTGGGATTTAAGGACTAAATCGATGCACAGATAATCTTTGTTCTAATTTAAATCTCCCTGTTTTCCTGAACCATTGAGGAATTGCTGGAGCTGAAAGGGAAATTTCTGCTTTGGCTGGAAGAAAACCAGAGATGGGAAGAGAACGAGTTGCAGAAATCAGTTGACGCTCAGAGAGTTTGCATCGTCCTGGTTTGGGTAAATGTTCCTGGCTGTTTTTGGACATGTTGGAGGAAAAGAAGACAGTCGGATCTCCGTTGGAGAGAAAAACTTCAAACGATAGCAGGAAGAAAATCCAGAGCTTCAACGCAGGAAACGCCAACGTTGCCTCAACCAACAGCAGCGTCAGCAATAATCCACAGAGGTGAGAGATGAAGCGTCTTCCTGATAGAATGACTGAAGTAGATCCTGCTGCTGCCATGATTTAAGGAAACACTGAGCTGTTAAAAAAATAGAAATGCTGCAACAGAACGAACTGAAAATTAGATTTGATCATTTCTGGAATAAAACATGTTGCTAATGCCAACGCATAAATTGAACAATAATCGTGTTGTTATAGACCAGATCTTCAGATTTAAGTTCCTGAGTCGCCTGATTGTATATTCAGTTAATCCATAAAAACGGTTTCCTGTTTGGAACCGAAAAACCTAAAAAATCAGTTCAAAAAACCTAAAGAGTCAGTTCAAAAAAACTACAGAATCAGTAGTAAAAAAACCCTAAAGAATCAGTTTAAAAAAAACTAAAAAATCAGTTTTAAAAAACCTACAAAATCAGTTCAAAAAACCTAAAGAATCAGTTCAAAAAACCTACAGAATCAGTAAAAAAAAACAACTAAAGAATCAGTTAAAAAAACCTAGAGAATCAGTTAAAAAAAACCCTAAAGAATCACTTCAAATAACCTAAAGAATCAGTTCAAAAAACCTACAGAATCAGTTAAAAAAAACCCTAAAGAATCACTTCAAATAACCTAAAGAATCAGTTAAAAAAAACCTAAAGAATCAGTTAAAAAAACCTAACGAATCAGCTAAAAAAAACTAAAGAATCAGTTAAAAAAAACCTAAAGAATCACTTCATTCATTTAGTTTATTACATGTCCTAGTTTTATCACATTAATATTGTTTATTATTCATTCATCTGTTTATCTGTTCATCCATTCATCTCTGTTCATCCATCCATCTGTTTATCTGTTCATCCATCCATCCGTCTTATTTACTATTTTACTCTTTTCTTCTCTCCTGGGTAAAATAAAACTATTCCCTGTTGGTCCACAGATGTTGGATCAGATCAGGAAAACAGAGAAAAGCTTTTTACCATCAGATCTTAATCCTGTTTAGCTGTGAAGCCTTGGTGGCATCAGGCCCAAAGTGGCTCTTAATGGGTCCAGACAGCCCCGGGTTTATTAGGCGTTTATTACTGCGGGACAGATTATTATCCCTTCGGCTCACAGGATGACGGCGCAAAGTAAACACAAGAACAAGGGTTTCGATTTTCCCGTGGAAACTCTGGGGGAAACGAGAGGCTCACAGGCCCTCAATGTCCTGACTTACATAGATTAATGCTGGACTTCATTTACAGACGGCTTTAACAATAAAGTTTTAACTGATTTATTCTGTTTTCACTCAAACTGCATGAGAAGATGTAGCTGGATGTGGTTGAAGTTTCTGCAGCTGCAGATGGATAATTTTGCATTTTCACAGCCAACACAGAGGAACGACACTGAAACCTGTTCATGGTGCTGAGCTTAAACCAGTATAACCAGTGAAGTCAAACCAGCAACCGATGGCGCAATAGAGCCATTTTAGACGGAAAAAGGAGTAAATTGTTGCTACAAAACTCAGAATTTAAAGACTTTTTTCAGTACAAAAACTTGGAAATTTCTGACCTTGAAAAGTCAAAATTTTCTAGAAAACCCTCCTTAAATTTTAAGATTAAACTAAAAAAAATAAAATAATAAATTTTAGAGTTGATATGATCAAAAATCTGCTAGGAATAATCTAAAATCTTGAGGTTAGTCTCAGAATTTGTTTTAGAAAAACGACATAACGTCCGAGTTTGAAAAGTTGAGAATCAATAATAATAAAAAAAATTATTTTGAGATTAATCTCAAAAGGTTTTACCAAAACTTTTCAACATTTTAAACTTTTCTGGCAATTTTTGTGTTTTGGTGCTCATAGATTTCCTTATTCTTTCTAGAAAATTTCTTAGATCAAACTTGAGTTTTTCTCTAGCAAATTTTCAACATTCAAAACTCAGAAATGTTCTCTTTTTTGTTTAAAATTTCTATTAATCTCAACATTTCTTATTTTTTCTAGTCAATTCCTGACCTTTGAAACTTAGATATTTTTACATGTTTTCTAAAACGACTTCCTGATATTATTCTACTATTGAACTCGATTCCACGTTTTTTTCCCCAATAAATATTTGAGCTCAATCTTTAAAAAAATGTTTTGTTTATCAACTTTTCAAGCTCAGAAATGTCTACAGTGTTCAGTGACATCTCCATATTCCTGTCTCCTTCAGATTTTAAGCTCCCTGACCTTGACGTGACTTTGACACATTTAGCCTTCGCGCCATATGACCAACCACCTCGTAAAGGTTTTTATAGCGGCTGTAAATTCAGCTGCTCCTTTTCCTCCATTTTCTACTTCCCTGTCACTGAACAACTCACTTTATCAGTTTTTATACCTTAATCTGGCCAGACTTTGTCCCGCAGTTCGCGCCATTGTTTGACGGAGTCCCGTTTCCCACCTGTCGACCGTTAGCACCTTAGCATGGCGTTCCTGGCGAGCCTCGCTCAGCCTGGCTGATGTTACTGGTTTCACTGGTTTAAGTTTAGCATCGCGCATCATGGGGGCCGGAAGAATGTTTCTGGTCAGCTGACTGATTTTTATCTTTATCTGACAACATTATCACAGCCTAATAATAATCTCTGTATGCGGCCGAGGTTAGAAATTAAATATGGCGGCGGCAGATTTCGTCCGTTTTTATTCAAACGTAGCTATAGCCCTAACGGCAAGTGAGAGATTTTCATAAAGTGGTTAATGTTTGGGCATCTTTTTTTTTTTGCTCCGTTTTAGGCAGTAGTTATTGAAAAGGCATACTTTAACACAGGGGTTCCCAAAGTGGGGGTCGCAACCCTTGGATTGGTCGTGAGATGTCAAACGGAGGGTCCAGATACGGACGTAGGGTGAAAATTAAATAAATAAATTTACCATTAGATGTCTCATTAAATAATGCAATATAACTTTTAAATAATTAAATTACATATTTTTAAAGAATACATTTATTTAGTTAATTATCAATATTGTTAAATATTATTTGTTTTAATTACTTTGTATACTTTATATGATAATTGTGTTCTAGTTTTATTGTTTTGTGCTTATTGTTTGTATTGATTGAATTTCTTGTATTTATTGACAAAATTTGTCTGAAGTCATTTTAGCTTTGCTTGCATAGGTTTTGTTTGTTTTAGCAGGAAACAAACAAATTGAGCACTATCCAGGCACCACAGATGAAAAATAACATTTTAGCAATTTATGGCGTAGTTATAGAAATTCCAATGAATGAGCATTTTCCCTACCGAATAAATGTAATTAAATTAAGATTTTAAAAAAATCACTGTATGTTTTTAAGTGAACAAATAGAGTGAAATACTCTGGGGTGAGTTTTCATCAAGATATAGATAAGACATTTTCCCCCATAAGTGAAATAATCTGCCAGTGGTATTAGTATTTTTTAAATCAAACGTAAGGAATTATTTACTTAAAATACTTCCTATATCTTGCTGAAAAGTCCCTTATTGGTTAGTTTTATATTATTTGAAGTTTACAAAGGCGTTTGCACTAGAAAATAAACTGAAAGTACCTGGTAAGATTTTGTATTTTTGCATTTTTTACTTCCCCTTCATATCTACTACTTTATTAAATTTCCACATTTAATTGCAATAAAAAAACACAGAGTTTTGTGGTTTCTAAGGGTGGACAACGTCCAGGGAGTGAATATACTATTTCACTGTAAATTCACACTATAATATCCTAAGAGTTCTTGAGTTCAGTGACGCTCCAATTAGCTGGTCACTTTGTGTTGGAGTCCATTTGTCCAGCCGGTTGTGAAACGAGTTTCTGGGTCAACCAGCCTCAGAATCAAGTTGTTCAGAGAGATCAAACCGGACCGGACCTCACAATTTAACGCCAAACATTTCTGACAGAGCCTTTTAGTTATGCGTTGGAAACCCTGCAAACTTTCATGTTCATCAGCATCTTCTGGAATAAAAAATATATATATGTTTCTTTATTCATTTATATTTTTAGCTTCTTAAAATAGCAAGTGTCTCCAGACTTGCTCGCCATATGAGTGGAAAACAGTTTCAGAGTGAGTGAGCCTGAGATATGAAGACGTGATGAAAAGTCTCAGCTGTAAGCGAAGCTCTGGTCTGATGATGTAACTCAAACTCGCCGCCGTTACGTTTATCTCCTAAAACGATCAGGCTCAGCTGTCAGATCCATTTTGGCCCCCGGTGAAGTTGGACTGGAGATATTTTTATGATTTCAACTTAGAGGAGTTTGTTTTTTTGTCATTACTGAGTGAAAGTTTATCTGAAAAAAATAGTAAATAAATATTTAAGACTTGTTTATTTACACATTTTATTATCCAGAATGTTTTGTACTTTTATAACTTTGCCTATTTCATAAAGCAAAGTTTTAAGAAAACAAACATAAATGCTTATATTAAACGCTGTGCTAATTTTAGCTAAAATTTTTATTTCAAAATCATTTTTATCAATATTTATCATTTAGCATTGTACCTGTGCATATATTTGTTTTTTTTTTAAATTAGGTGTAATAAATTATGTAAAATTTTAAATTTCTTCTCTTCATCAGATCAGATCAGCTTTATTGTAGTAAATTTACATCGCAAAAAGTAAACAAAATAAAATCCCATTTTACAAACAAATAATTTGTCTTTCTTATGCTTGTCTACTCTATTTATAGACTACAGTGATAAAACATACCTACTGTTCATATAAATACTTCCATAAATAAACATATTTATTTTTAAATATGCAGTTAGCATGGGCGCTATCTAGTATTTTATATTTGTCTAAAACTTTTATGGTGCATTATGGCTTTTTGTGGTGTTGTAAACATTTACACCTTGTAAATGTTTGGACTGCAAGCTAAAATTCGATCTCCAGAAATGCAGCCTTGTGACTGTGAACTTGAAACGTCACTTTGACCTCAATGTAGCAACACTTGACCTTTAGATTTAGATTCAGCTGCTTCAAACCAATTCGATTTGATTTATTATTCTAGTTCACATATTACACATTCAGCATTTTGTTTAGTTTGAGCATTTTGACAGCAGAATTTTTAAAAATCCACATTATTTCCAAACAGCTCTAAAGGTTATGGATCATTCATCACTAGTCAACAATTAGGACCAATCAACAGTTTCACTTTGATCCAGACTTGTATATCCAGGCCTCCTGGTGCTGATTGACCGTGACTCTCTTTCTGAGCCGGACGTGATTTATTTCCATCAGCTCTGATTAAACCTAAACCCTAAATGCCCTTCAGTACGCGGCAGGATTCGCTCCCTCAGCTGTAAACCTCACTTTTATACTTCCACTCTTAACCAACAATCTTTAATTTGAGATCAGCCATAAATATTCTCCCGGTCATTTGTCGAGAACATGTAAGCGGGACGGGTGATAAAGTGGCAGAGCCGCAGAGAGATTTACGACCAAGACATGTGTAGCAGCGGCGTTTGTCTGGTGTGGGTTTCAGTTTGGACTTGGTGTCCCGACTGCATGACGATTGAAACCCACCTGCCTGTTGCTGGGCATGTCGACGAAGGGCTTGGACTCCAAGAAACCGCTGAGACAACAACATGCCCATGTGACATAAACTGGGAACTGTCGTAGGGGCAGAGAAAGCAGCTGAGAGCTGTGAGGTTTCAAACACAGAGACTCATCAGTGTTCATTATTTTTTACTTTTAGAACTTTACTGTGTTTAAAGGGGCAGGATTATGTATTTTCCCAGCATATAGTTTCATTTCACTGCAGATTTAACCTTCAGTTGTTACAAAAAATATTTGTACATCAAATATGAGTTATAAGAAATTTCATTTTATAATTTAATGCATTGAAATTGGGCCTCTGTCTCTTTAAGAAACTCCTTATCTGTCTGAAACTCTGCCTTAAAGAAGTCAGTCCAACATGGCTCCTCTGTTAACCCTTTAACAACGTTTTAATGAACTCAGCAGGTGAACAGTCCCACCAGGTGTTTGCTAATTGCTTCTGGCTAGTCTGAAGCAGCAGGTCTGTGAGGTGGAATCTCAGAAACTGCAGCTCTGAGGAGGAGCTGCGCCTCGAAGGCGGAGCTAAATCCACCCAGACGTTTTTTATTTCTGAATGGTTGCCATGGAGATTAAAGGATTAAAGGAAAAGCAACACTCCAGGTATGTTTTTGATGAGGGATTAACATTATACAATGATGTAAAGCGAAAAAAGGTAAATTTTACATAAAACTGCCCTTTTAAAGAAGAAATGGGATCACCAAAGCATAGAGAATAATAAATTAATGGCAGCCATTTTGTTACGTTCTGTTTTTGCTACATTTAGATCTAAATTGTCCATACAAAAGGAAATATTCTTTTATGACGTAAACGTGGGGAATTTGCTACGCCAGCGCAACATGTAACTATGTCTTGCATATGTTTTTCATTTTGTTACATTGAAGTCACAAATTTGAGTGGTTTTCATTGGGACTTGATGTGTTTGACCAACAGAAGTTGTTTTTTTTACTCCCCTGAGTCAATAATCTGTATAACTTCCTTTGGCTGCAAGTTGTTCTGCATGTCTAGAGAGTTAAATCTTTGGTTATGAAAACCAGCTGGAGCTCAGTCAGCCGCCGATTCCAACTTGATTTAGGTTTGGACCTGTCAGTCATGCTAACAGATGTTGAGTATTAGCTGGATTTATACTGAGATTAAATTACACACACTTGGGCTCTATTTACTTAGAAGCTCTTTAAGGGACTTGGGTTTCATAGAAGAGTGACGAAAGGGGGAAGGAATACAAGAACAGGCCACACTTTTCAGATTTTATTTGTAAAAAATATTGAAAAGAATGTATAATTTTCCTTTAATCTCCAAATAATGTGCTAATTTGTTTTTCTGTCTTATACAATACGCTAAAGTTTGTTGTTGAATGTGACAAAAAGGGTGCTAATGCTTTTGTAAGTATAGTTTTCATCTTTTAAGTAAGTCTATTACCACTACTAGTTTATTTATAAAGCACTTTAAAACAACAGGTGTGACAAAGTGCTTTACAGATCAAATCAATGAGCATTCAAAATATGGAAAAGATGAAATGAAAACACTAAAACACTTAAAGTAAGAGCAAAAGTCTCTGTCTCCAATTTGGACCTCAGTTCCTCCATATTTGTATACAAAAAAGTGCAAAGACATACAATTGAAAAGATAGAAAGTAAAAAGAGCTAATCAGTCTGTTTAGATTTATTTTAAATAATGTTAAGATACAGACAAAATGTTGAGATCATGATAATATTAATAAAGAAATCAATGTTTTCTGGTTGTTTTAACAGAGATTCGACAGTTCAGGCGTTTGTCATGTCAGCTCTGAGGTCACTGAAACGAGCCTCTGTCAGAGTAGTGATGACAGCTGGAAATAAACTGGACTTCTTTTGGCTCAGCGTCTCCTTCCAGACACAAACCGCCTGCGTTCTGCCAGTCAGCTGTTGTGCTGCGTTCAGGTGTTAAGCCCTTTGGTCCAGGAGAGGAGATGAAGAGGATATATTAGTAATTTGCAGCAATACCCATCAGTGAATAATCCGTTAATGAAAATATTCATCAACGCTGTTTATTGACTCAACAGTCTATAAAGTCAATAGTTGTTCTTTATCAAAAATATGGAGCTCATGTGCTTCAGTCTTAATGTGTTGCTAAGTACAGCTGGGAAAACTGGGAATGTTTTGGAGGATTAGGGAGAGTCTGGGATTAATTTACTGCAGTAAAACAAACCAGAAAAAAACCTTAAGGAACATCAAACTGTCAAACACAAACTTTTTTCTAGGTTTCTGCAATTTAAGACGTATTTTAAAATATATTTTCGACTCATTAAGTTATTGACAGCAGTTTTTTTTATTTATTTAAACCAGTTATACTATAAATAAATTAAGTATGTTTGCTCCTTTGCAGAGGTCTGTAATTTGATATTTTTTATTGAAATGATATATTAAAGAAATAAAATAACTTTTGGGTGGGTGAATGTTTAAATATATAACCAAATCATGTTTTATAAGTTTGCAGATCTGACTTTTTAAGTGCAATTCTTATAATACTACTATTTAAGAATCTGTCATTATCCGTTTTTAAAAATATTTACTCATAGAAGACAAGTAAAAACATCATTTGACTGTTGGACTAATTATAATTAGTTAGGATTCTGAAACTAAATTCTGAGATTAAAGAGTGAACTATTTTTTAGAGGCCATATGGAACATGTTCTGAGGAAGTATTGGAAAAATATAGTTTTCACATACTCCAAAAAAAATCCATTCAGCTCAACATGGTTTAATCTTGTTTAATTAGAAGATATTAGCTTAATTTTGGTTGTTGGCAGGTTTGTCAGAGACTTGAGTCAGCTGGCTAAAAATGAAGAGAAGGGAAGAGTTGACATTTTAAGAACAGCAGTGAAAGTATTACTGTATACAACTTATAGTGTTAAATGTAGCCATATGACAGAAAAAGGTTGTCAAACTGTTCAAATACTGACAAACTAGTCTCCACCCAAACACCGCGATAGCCGGCACACGCCGTCGTGAATACGATGCGACCTTTCCGCTTGGTCTTTAACGGTTGGACCTTTATTCTGAAGGGAACCAAAGCGGAAACACGAATCGTTCTGCGCATGTCTGTTCACTCGTAACCTGGCTGCCTGCTAACGGTCGGAGAAGCTAATGGAGGAACCTAAAATACCGCTTTAGTCGATCAGAGGTGCCGTGCGGAGTTCGTGAAAAAGGGAAGCTGCACACTAATAACGAGCGGTATGTACCTAATGTTGACGTAAAAGCGGCGAACGATGAGAAAACGCTGTTTTCCCTGTTAATCTGGAGCGGTTTCCACAGGCCTGGCAGGCTGAAGTCAACGTCTGCAAAAAACATATGCCAGGTTTTTGGTTAGGACCCCAATATATCTGCAATATTTGGTATTTTAATAAAGATAAAAGGAAAAAAAACCCGGAATCGGCTGCGATCTAATTTACACTGAGGTAATTTTTAAAGTTTTCGAAACGTGATTTCGGTTTTATGTTGTTCTGAACTTTGTTCATGAAAGGATTGTTGGTGCTGAAGACAGAAGTATTTCAGGTTAAAGTTGGAGTAAATGCGGACAACTGCAAAAACCCGGAGACCTGCTTTCCTCCTCCATTGGCTGATCAGCTCTGACAGCATCCTGCCTTCTTCCTTCACCGCTCATTGATGCAGGTCAGCAGGTTTCCTGTTTGTACCGGAAGTACCAGACGGCCCATCGGTTTGCTGACCGCTGCACCGGCTGTCCTGACCGTCTGCTCAACGAAAAATATGAAAGAAAAAAACGTGGCGAACTAATTGGAAAAATCAAAATCAAAATGACAACAAAAACCATTCCAGTTTTAATTTTATTATTTTTGTTGCTGTCGCTGTGACCACATACATGAATGAAAGATTAAGTAATACAGAAACACTGAAGGAGCTCTAGTTCAGTCAGCTGGTCCCAGTTATAGCAGCCCCTCAAAATCCTGTAAAAAAACAAGACTAAACAATCCTTACAACTGCAGACAATCCAACAAAAGGGAAAATTTGTTCAAACATGCAAAGGCTCATCCAGAATAAATATGGACAGAGGTCTTCAAAAAGAACAACTCTTAACGGAGCAGAGCTACTCCAATATACTGTTACCATGAACAGCACAATTCTAGAATCAAAAGCGCAATTTTGTTGCAAAATGTTCAGCTAAATACTTGTTATATCAAGGCATTTATTCCATCCAACCATTCATCATCAATCCATTCGTTATTGAAACAAACTTATCCTTGCATGGTTGTTGGGGAGTTGCCTATTTCTAGCATTCTTGAATTCAAGCAAAAGTGTTTTTAATCAAATTTCTTCATTCAACTAAATAAAACGCAGCAAATATTGTCATTGTAGCTTCTCGTTTGCTCCTAGAAACGTATTTTGTGTACAAGGGGAGCCTGTGGCTCTATCAGTGGTGCGGAAATTGGATAATTGTCCTTTGGTGAATGAAAAAAGCCCATTGGTACATCGCTGTGATGCAGAAGAACTACTGAAGAGGGCAACAGAAATGTGGCCCATGGTGATCCAAAGAAGAAACAGATCAAGCCACTTTGGGTACATTCACACCAGGCCTGATTAATACACTTTAATCAAACTCCAGTTTGTTGGCCTAAAAGATTCAGCTCATTTGGGGAAGTGAATGTGGAGTCAAACTAATGCAGACCAACAAAGCAAACTTTGGTCCACCTACAAACCTAGGTTTCAGTTTAGTTGAAGTGAACTCTTCAAAAGCAGGAAGTGGGCTATAGCGCAGGGTATTCCAGGTAAATCCAACAAAAAAACAATGGTCATATCGAGCGCTTGTGGGAGAAATAGCTTGTGTTTTTTTGCCAAAGACAATAGAGAAATCCTACAACTGCTAAGAACTCTGTTTTTGTTGACTTTTCCTGAAGAGGGAAGTTGAACTCGGTGTCGTCTTATTGTATCCTTCAGGGGTTCTTGGTGTAGCGCCACCAGAGGGGAGGAGGGGAACACTTTGCTCATAGTGTTGGGTTCTTTTGACACATTCATGTAGTGTGAAGTACATGTTTCACATGTAGTGTGAAATCAAACTGCGGCAGTTGAAAATGGAACAAATTTTGTGATTTTGGTCCTCAGTCGAACTGAGTCTACCTGACTGTCAGATGAGAAAACACCCTTTTGTTTGTTTTTGCAGGTTCATCCATGTAATCCTTTTTTTTGTCATGTGATCTTTTGAAGATGGAGTCAAGATGACAAGTCATCAGCAGAATCAATTTGGGTCATCACTACTTAAGAATCTTACTTGTTTTATTAGATCCCCAAAATTTATTAGATCCCCAAAGACTGTTTGATTTAGAACAAGACTATATGTCAAGATTAGGTTTAATATGTTTCAAGAAAGAAATATTTTAATTTGTATTTTGACTTTGTGTGTGGCAACTCTGTTGATTTGTTCCTCTTTTTTAATAGATTATTTACTCTGGAAATCACCATCTTGGAAGTTTTGTTGCAGTTCATCGGCTTCCCAAGGATGTACAGTGAAGACAGAATTTTGCAACCTTAAAACTGATTATACAATCAAACGCCTCTTAGTACATTTTGTTTTAAATTAAAAGATCAAATCAGTTGTCTTCCATCTATTCGGGATCTTCTGTGGCAGTGAGCTTTTATTTTTAACAGATTTTTTTTATTACTATGGAAATGGTCCCTAGTAAACAATTGTGTCTTTATGTCTATGTCTTATAAATGGCTATGCAAATGTTTTCTGTACCATATCTGTTGGTATATTCTGTAAGACTTGGAAAAATATATTGTCAAAATGTCTGTGTAGCTAACAGAAGAGTTGTCTAATGGACAGGAAACCTCCAAATGATGGATTTCATTCGGCTACAAAGCGAAAGTCTAGCCCCAGTCATTAACCTTGTGTCTTTGTTCTTTTAAACTTTTCAGCTTTTCTTTGCTTTTGGAGAATTGCACCCTGTGTCCTGCTCCAGGGGTCCTAACAACCCCACTTCTCAGCGGGCTTCCTGGGAGCGTGCCACTGACAGGAAGGCAAGCTGCTTCTTTGCAGTTGGCCCAGCTGAAGGCTCAGCTAGCATTAACACAGATGAACAATGTTCTTGCTGTTGGTGGCTGTGCTCCAACCTTGACATCAAACACCCACATACCTGCTCCGGGATTGCCTATAAAACCACCTTCGCCGACTGCTGTGGCCATCAATCTCCTGAACCTTCTGAAGATTGCCAACACTATGTCTCATCCCATGTATAATCCCTTTGCCCCTGGCAAACAGATGCCATCCCAGGGACCTTATGGACTGTCTGGTGGGCAAATAGAGATGGACCCTCGGAGGCCACCGCCTCACTTTAGCGCTGGTTCCAACTTCAGCTCTTCTGGATCTTCTGGTCTTACCTGTGGACCCTCTGGAGGACCTATACCGTCCATTATGTCTTTACCAGGAAACTACAGACCCGAGAGAAATAAGATTACCGTAGATGAAGACATAGACAGATGTCTGGACTTGAATATCAGTAGAGCCAGGGAGGAGGTGATACAAACTTCCTCAAGCCAAAATACCCAATTTACTAATGTTCAAAGAGACATATTTCCTTCTTCAAACAAAGGAATGCCTTCATATTTGACATCTCCTGCTACTCTGGTAAACAGATCATTTACTGTGGATAGTAGTAACAACAGTTTGGACTGGTTGCCTATATGCCAAAGGGGTTCAGAGGAAGAATCATCAAAAAAATATTCATCTGCGTCTTCCACCTTCCTAGGCAGTGGTGAAAGTCTTTTCAGTACCTCCAGTGAAGGAAAACATGTGTCATCCATTCCAGGTTTGGGTGGCTATGACATAAAAAGACCAGCTAAGTCTGTGCCTCCTCTGGAGCCCATTCGCCCCAAGTATACTTCAGAATCGGCCTCAAACATCCTCCTGCACTTTGGTCTTGAAAAAGAAGACTTGGAACACCTAATCTCTTACCCTGAAGACCAGATAACACCTGAGAGCCTGCCTTTCATCCTAAGGCAAATCAAGCTGGAGAAGGAAAAGAAAGCTGCAACTGCTGTTCAATCCAACCCCTACAATGCAACTCAACCCATCAGAAGTATGGGTGAAACGGACAAGTTTATTCCTTCCATGGGGGCAGGGTTCAATTCAGATCAAATATCATCTACTGTTCTTAAACCAAGTAAAGTGATCGATTATGGACATACTGGCAAATATACCACGGGGGTTGGGAATGAAGTTGGAAGAACTGTTGGCAGTTCAGCTGTAACTGGTGTGAGTGGAAGTTTGTTGTATACAGACACTTTCAAACCTAGCAGTCATGTCAGAGATCCACTTCAAAGAGGCCCTGGAGAGCTGAAAACTGGACCAGCTGTCTCTTCACATGGCCAGATGAGTTCTGTCTCCACTGTTGATTCACTGAGGAGCACTGTGGCACCATCAAACAGCGATCCATCTAAAAAATTGGGAGTCCAAACAAGCCAGACTTCAACGTCGCTCTTCCCATCTTTTGGATTGCTGAACAAGGACACAGAATTAAGTCGACTCAAGCCCGAAGGCCCCCAAATTCCTCCCCCGAAGCAGCCAGAGCCAGCTCGCCAGGCATCCACTCAACCACAGCCATTCAATCCACCCTGTAATTTAAGTCGTGGAGTTCATCCTGGGCGTCCCGGCCTCGTGCTTATTCACAGTAATGACTCTCACAACAATAATAAGAGCAAATCTCAAGGTCAGGGATTAAAAGCTTCTGAACAGGCGAATAAGATACCAGCACAACAGCAGCCAATTCAGCAGACTCTACAACATCAAGGACCACCACCGCAGAAGCCACAATTTCAAATGCATCTGCAGCCAATTCCGAGGTTGAAACAAGTACAACAAGGTCTTCCTGCTTCCATGCCACCCCAGTTGGCTCGCTTTCCAGGTCGACCTGCTCTACCTACACCAGCCCAAGTTCCAATCCGTCCTCTTCTTCCTATGTCAGCCCCAGTGCTACTTCGTCCTTCTCTACGTACACCAGCCCAAGGCCGGATGGATGCCATGCCTCGTATGCCGCCTCCAGTTTTCAAAGACCAGACATCGGTACCAAAGATGGGTCCATCCAAACTACCAACACCGGCCATGATGAAGGACTATGCTGCGGCAACACCAAGAATATTTCCTCATACCTGTTGTCTTTGTATGAAAGAATGTACCAATATGAAGGTGAGTGGAAGAAATTGTTCTCCTTGCATTTAGGACGTTGTTGGTGTATGTTGGAGATTCGTCTTGATTCTCAATATAAACTGACATGTTTATGTTTGGGAAAATATCGTTTTTAATTGGAGCATGAGTTGATTAACATAGACTGTTAAGAAACATGAACGATTGTGAATACCACACCATAGAAATTATTCAACTTTTCATGGTTAACAACCCTGTTCCAAACTAAAAGGTATGCACCAAAATGTTACGAGCAATTGTTCTTTATTGATTTATAAAGTTCCTTTGTGGGATTTGCAAACAAATTTGATCACCTGAAACTAGTCAGGAAACATTTTGTATTAGATTGACATGGATGTTTAAGTGGCATGAAATGGATGTTGTTGGACTAACCTTGATTGTTGTGTAATCACATGTATAAATCTGCTAAAAATGTGGGGGAAATGTTTTCTTGGACATTGAGAAGAACAAGATGAGTCTGCAGAACTAAAGGACCAGTGGAAGATGCAGAATGTTTTTTTTTTATCTCCAACATATTTATTTTTGTGGGAGCTTCAGAAGAAGCTGTTTCTAGCTCCTTGTGAGGTCAAGACCAAATACCTATTATTTGATCTTATCCTCCTTTCTGACTTTTGCTCTACTATCTGACTAGCCTGATCACTGCTTTCCTACTCTCAATTCTCATCTCCTTTCAGTGCTTCATCTGGGGTTTGTCCCATTGACCTTCATTTCTTAGGATGCATTTCATTAGGACCAGGAAGAGTTGTTGTGTTTCTGAGTTGTAGTCTATACATGGTTGTAGTTTGGCAATGCCAGAGGAGGAAGTGACGCTGTGAAGCCTAGTACTCCATTGATTCTTGGGGTGTATTCACGTGTGTAGTCCGCTTCAATCAAACTGTCATTGGTTTTCCTAGGAGATCGGTCCGGTTTGTTTGGGGAGGCGTGAATGGAAATTCTGATGTGGACCAAAAAAAAGTTAAATCTGGTCCACCTGAAAGCCTAGGTCTCTGTTTATTTGAAGTGAACTCTAGTGCAGTTCAAAGACATATATGAATGTCACGCAGATCGGATACTGCTTCATAAGCAGAAAGTGAACTATAGTGCAGGGCATTCTGGATAAATGCAACCAAAACATACATGCTAACAGGAGAAATGTCTCGTGTGACAACATTTCTCACTCCATTTTAAGTAACATTTTGTGAAGAATGAAGATGTTCTCAATGTCTTCTTCAGAGGACTTATATTTTTATTTCCCAGTGGTTCTTCTTTCAGTGCCACCACAGGTAAAGGGCGGGGAACAGGTTGCTCAAAGGCTTCTTTAGACACATTGTATCAGCAGATGAGGTAAAAGAGGACCTCGTCCGCTGAAAATGTTACAAATGTTGAAATTTTGGTCTCCAAATCAAACTGAGTCTACCAGATTATCAGGTGTAAAGACACCCTTAAATTTGTCTTGGAAAGCCAGCAGTTCTGATTAACAGCCATTTTGTACAACTGTGCACTTCTCTCTTTGCAGTGGGGTTATTTACAGTATGTGCAAATTCCAGTAAGCGTCAAAGCATCACTTCCTTTATTATCGATCTTGTATACATCATGATCAAATGTTAGAGTCCACGCCTCCAGCCAGCAATTGTTGGGAGTCTAGATCTTCCGTATGAAGCAAAGTATAGAACCAATGATCTGGTTTTTACCAAACGAACAAACCACATTTATATTTTTTTGTTCGCATAATATGTCTTAAAGATGGACATTCTGCCTCTCATCTTTTTCCTATCAACCCTTCCCTTCTCAAGCTGTTTTTTGTCCTTCCTTGAACTGAACATTGCAACGATCCTGATGGGATTTAGGAAACTGGGGATCTTTCAAGACCTTGAAGATTGAAGAACTGGACAGTGGAAGTTCCCAAAAGCTTCTTGTCATTGTTACAATTCTGTAAAACTTATGCTTTTTTTTTTTTATAAAGATTGTACTCTTGATGTTTTAATTTAAGATTTGGGTTCATGCAGTTTTTTTTGCTTTGTATTTATTTATGTATATTTGTTCTTTGTTTAGTAATTACTGAACTTAGTAAAAGACTGTTTTATTGTCTGAATATACTTTTTAAAAAGTGTTTTGATGAGTTAATGTAGTTTAATAAAGTGTTGTTTTAATACATCTGTTTGTTGTTCTGAATAGGACTGGCTCTCCCACCAGAACACGAGCCTTCATCTCGACAGCTGCAGACTGCTGAGGTTACGGTGAGTTTAATATAAACTTTGCTTTCACTACATAATTTCTCACTGTTACAATAAAAATTCTATTAATCTTCATGGGCAAGGTGTTTATAGATATACCTTGGAACAACAATAACAGCATAACTATGTGGTATACACAAAGGAATCAGAAATATGTTCATGTAATTGTTGCCCAAGTTTAATATTCCTTCAGTTGAGGCCCACATTTTCAAACAACTACAAATTGGTTTGAATCGTTCCTAAGTCTGTCTGTTTCTTGAGTTGTTGCTGTCTTGATGCTGGAACCTTCTCTCCTTTTGATTTTAATTGGTGTTTTATTTTTTCACCAAAGATGCCCTGATTGGGATGGGACGACACTGGAGTTATTGAGGTAACTGCTGGTTTGCAGTCATAGTCATGACACCTTATGATTGTTCTCCTTTTCCCTTTTTCAACCATACTTTTCTTTGTCATAATTCTCCACAGTGGTCCAGGTAAAGGTACCCAACCCTCACCCACAGCTCTTGGCCAGAGTTTCCATGAGACTCGTTCCCATTCCCTCAGCCCTCAACGCCAACGTGGATCAGAGCATAGCAAGGAAGGTCCGCACCACCATTATGGGTCAGAGAGTAGAAGACAAAAACGTAGCAGCCGCTCTCGATCACATAGCCCACAACGCCATCATTCCTCTGATGGTCAACGAGAGAGACGAAGTAGCAGATCGCCACACACCTCCAGACACTCTCGCAGGTTTTTCTTAAAAATACAGAATTGTGATTATTTTCCAACCAATTCAAAATTATTCACTACTTTATGTTGTTTTATCACATAAAACTCCAATAAACAAACAGTGAATTCTGTGGCACCAGGAGAAAGATATGTAA
>CAEGAF010008647.1:0-20165 GCA_903067075.1 Micropoecilia bifurca
TTGATTGATTGATTGATTGATTGATTGATTGATTGATTGATTGATTGATTGATTGATTGATTGATTGATTGATTGATCGATCATCCTCAATCTAGTTTGTTGAAATGAAGAACATTTGCAGCCAGTGGACTCACTTGCAACTTATATCCAAAACTGCATGTACGCACTTCTCTGTTTTTGTCTTTATACAAGACAAAAACAGGTTTTTTTTGTCTCGTATAAAGACAAACAGTTTTTGTCTTTATACAAGACAAAAACAGAGAAATAGTACAAGAATTGAAATACTCTATTATTTTAGATGCACAAATCTTTAGCATCAGAGATGGCCAAGTTACACCCAATAATAAGACATACTGTATAAGAAGCTGGTAAAAAAGACACACACATTTTAAAATAAATTGAAACAGTTTAGAAACAAACATTGAAACTGACAAAAAGCTTAAATGACACTATTACTATCAGACACACTAAAATCATTATCAACTAAGTTGGGAAAACATTGTAAAATATGACTGTCTTTGCTTATTTTGTGGTTACGTGCCACTTCGACAATTTATGCAATAGAATCCCAGTAAAAGGAACAAGGGCGAACTCTGGGGTGACCGATTCCTATTCAGGAAACCCTCTGATGGTTGCGCTACTTTCTCTCATCATCCATTTCATTCTTGGAATCCAGTTCTTCTGAGTAATATCACACAGGAACTCCCGCACTTCTCTCGGAAAACATCTTAAAAACGGGTTCCTGGAAAGCTAAAAATGTCAACAGGACTATATTTAAATATCTATTATTAAGGTTTTATCTTTTACACACTCAGCTTAGTAGTATTGCAATTGCTTGATTTTTTTTTTTCTTGTTTGCCTATCTTTTAACACCAACTTGCCTATGGAACTAGAGAGACTAGCTACAGTTTACATGGAGGAAATTCCTCTCATTTTTATGTGTAATTCATCTGCGGCATTTTTGTCCCATTTCTAAAAATAAACTGAACAAGATTGTGTAAGAGATTTCCCATTGCTGTTTACCTGGCTTACATTCACAAATATGAAGTGACAGTAGATGTGATATGGAAAAGACACAACTTGGACTGACTGAATGCAAGTTAGCCAGCTGAAAATAAACTATGTGAATTAGCACACATTATGACACTTTACCCAGGTATTTTGAAATAAACCAACACAAAAGTAGTAGTGTAGTCGTGTTTATCATTATCCTTCTTCCCATCCACTCTGACCAGCTTCCATGTCGCAGCTAAAGAAAAGCTGCTTCTTAAACTTCTAAAATGATTTTTACACTGCATTACTAAATGCTCTCCTGTCAATAGATTTGGCCTATTGGTTACTTCCTCTAATTAATGTTTACATTTCCCAATCTTTCAGCTTATGTGGACAATTATATGTTGTGACATATAATTTTGCTTGTAGTTGTGACATAAATAGTTAATGGCTTGGTTAATGGTTTGCACTTGTACAATGCTTTATCAAGTCCAGAGGACCCCAAAGCACTTCACCCTACATTAAGTCATTCACACTTTGATCTACTCTTTCAATTTCCATTCAAAATACTCCGTGGGACATTCAAGGCTGGGAATATTGTTTTATAATCCAACCCTGTTATGAACTTTTCCACAAGCGGAACTGTCTGTCTTTTTTCTTGAATTTCATGATGCCATTTTCTTCACTTATGTTCTCCATCCAGCCTCTGAGGCCTTCACAGAACAGTCAAGATTTATACTGGGATTAAAATACATGCACATACCATTTACTAATTACGTGACATTTAAAAGGGGGTTAATATATTTGCGTGCCAAAAATCTGATTTGCATTTGTATGATTGTTGGAAAACCAGGCATGCAATACTTTGTGTTGATATATCAGGCTAAACTCAATTAAAAATACACAGAAGTCTGTAGTTGCAACACAACAAAATGTGTGTTAACACTTTTGCACTTTACTACAAATTTGTAGTAGGATGTTGACGTCAGAACCAATTATTTCCTCCGTAAATAGAGATGGTGAATGCCTGCAATGTCTTACAAATATATCGAACCACATAGCTCTAGAAGCCAAAAGTATTGAATGTTTTTTTTCTTTAGAGAGAGAATATTATTCAGCTTTGAAAGCTAAAATAGCATCTCTGCAGCTCTAGAAGAAGTCTCCATAAAATCTGTTTTAAGTGTTTGAAATAAACCAGAGCATTATGTGTTTGGAGGAGGCTAAGTAATAGTAGGTTTGTTTATATAATTAGCCCTCTATCAAAGCACAGCACAGCTGTATGCTGTAATTGCAATCCTGTGAGTAACATAAAAAAGTTGCTTTTTTTCCTAAGTCAGGACTAAACTAGGAACATGAGCAAAACTTCTGTGGAAAATCTGGTTTGTGCAGCAAAAAATTCGCAATAGCAGTGCAAATATAACCCCAGGAAAAGGGTGTGAGGAATACATAACGGGTGTACTTACAGTGCAGCTTCAGTGAAGCCAAGCTAGATGTAACGAGACTCTTTTTAAAATTAGAGCAAACTATTTCCTGAAAAACAATTGCAACAAAAAGGCCTTTGGGTACAATGAAGTCATGCTGCCATTTTAAACTATCCCATAAAAAGTCAACAGGGGAAGCTTAGTCAATTGTCTCTGGTGGGCAAAAGCAGACACAGAAGTTTTATGCTCTCTGCGTGGTAACCAGATGCTGAGAAAACTCTGCCCAGGCTCCATTAAACTATTTTCTAGAATTTACCTCACTTGCACAAAGAATCAGGGAGTTATGCAACATTTTACATCTTTAAACATTCCACTACCCTGGAAAAAGCCTGGAGACCTCTCTTAGAAACAAGGCACACTTGTTGAGTTAATGGAAAAGTTTGGACGAACAATCCATGACAATGTTGGCATTGAAGTTTACCATGAGTCAGTTTGCTGCCTGAAGAACAAGTCAAAGCTGCTGATTATTACCTGTATCTTTTTTAAAGCTCTCTTTAGGCAACAATATTTTTTCAGATGTGCACTCCTGATTGGACAAACAGCTGCGTTCACAAACGTAAACAACCGTGCATAGTTTCAGCTTTGGGCTGCAATCAGGTTGCTCATCACTGATGCAACACAGAGCTTGGCTACAGGACAACAAGAACCCAGAGTTGCACCATCTGTCTCCTTCTCTCCTTGGAGGTTTACATTTCTCCACACAGTCAAATGACAGGCCCAAGAGAAGAGATGCCAGCCGGAGTATAATCAGGAGGCAGGCTCATTCTTTATGCCCTCTGGGTTGCACTTCTGCTCAAACACTGTACTGAAGATTAATAAGCTGTGCGGCAAAGCTTCATGTTGGACTTTATAAGAGGTGAAAATTCCAGATTCTTCGTGGAGAGACTTAATCCACGTGCCAATTGCCATGGCTGCGAGGAATTCAGGGTAAATATGCAGAGTGGCTCTGCTTAAAGAAACTAAGGTAGAAACATGTCTTTGTTCGGCATTTACAAAAGATAAAAATATGTCATTTTTTTTGTTTTTTTATGCATTTCGGATTAATACGAACATGTAATGGTATTTAGGTATCCCAAGATTGTAAAAGGTTCTGGTTTCAAAGCTGTAAAAATTGTCCCATCACGTTGTTCCCACGGAGCATAAGATCATTTTTAAGGCAAGGACAGGGAAAGCGTTAAAATGCCCGGAGATTTCTTCTCCTGATTTCTTCTCCTTATCTGCTCTGTGATTAGAGCATAGACCAGAAAAGCAACAGTTCTACCCATATGCTGCTGCACACCGGCAGTAAGCTGGCTGAAACAGGTAGGGCATAGCATCCCTACCTGTTTTAACCAGCCTAATTAGCTCTTGTCAGTTTTTGACACAAATATTGCTCTATTTAAAAAAATGACAAAACATATCTTATTTTACACATGAAGAAATTAAAATCTACTACTAAGGCTGAATGCCATGTCATCCCTTACTCTTTGCTCTGCCCTTAACCCTACATTTCTAAGGGTTAGAACAGGACTCTGCCGATAAAGAACTAAGAAACTTTTTCAAATGTAAAGGAAGTTTTAAAGGAATAAAATCTAAATTCAGCACGGGTTTTTGTCATCCATTTTGCAAAAGTTTTATGTTTTATTTAAAAACGTTCAAAACAAACTAAATTATGGCTCTTTCATCTAAAAAAAGAAATTTATGACATTTGATTTAATTTGTCTGTTTGTAGCCGTAACACCTTTGAGAAGGGTAACTAACCTGTGGGCAGAATATATATATATATATATATATATACATATACATCTCAGTCCAGAAATGTGCAGTACTAGGCACAGCCAAGATACTGCGCAGAACACTCAAGCTCCCAGGCCTCTGGTAGAGGACCCGAGCTCAGAGGATGAAAGAGACCACCCCCCGAAGGGTGAGAAGGGAATTTTTTTTTTTATATACAAAATAGATCAAATTTACTGTAAAATTTCAAACATTATCTCTTAACATAATTTCTCTAGATAAAAATACCAAATAGCATTTCAAAGCATATTTTATCAGCTCACACTGCTTTGCAAATTGTGTTAAATGCAACTGACATTTATTAGTTTGGTAAACTTGAAACTTGATTTATTTCATTTCTCAAACTGTTCCCCAACTCAAAAAAAATATATTCTTAATTCTTAAAAATAAAATAGGTACACGGAGAGATCATATAAGACGTTTTGTTGAGATTTAAAGTTCAGAGGGCTTCATAAAGCACCTTGTTAGGTCTCTATTGGAGTTCGCTATGATAATGTTGGAAATGAGACATAAAGAGACATGTTGTTGGTATTTTGGCTACCCTTACAAAAACAAACCCATACAAAGCCTGTAGTATAATACAGAAAAGAAAGCAAAACTTACACAACCCATATCCCAGTGATGCTCAGTACTGGGAGACTGACAGGCAGTATCATCCACAGGGACATTTTGGACCACCTTCTTGAAAAATCCCTTTCCTCTCCGTCCTCTTCGACCAGCCCAGGAATATCCTCTCAGGTAGCAGACAAACATTTACATCCAGGTGACTGGGCTCTGCATGATCACAGACTGATTCATTTTCCTAAAGATGGAGCTTGGCAGATGGGACAGATGTGTCCTTTTTTTTTTTTTAGCTGTTGAATGAGACAGAGAAAGGGGGCAGGCAGTGAGTTAGGTCAGGATTATTCAGGTACTTATCTCGCACTAATCAGCAATACAAATTAAACTAATCTTCTTTGTTGGGTGAAATGTGATTCAATCACGCGCAAAAAATCGTTCAGTTTGTGAAACTATGATGTTACCTTCTTTATCCGTTTTTTTTTTCTTTTTTTTTCACTTTTCTTGTGCGGAGCATGTACATTTTTCTTGAATCTATCACAGCAAACTATGTGGCTGATTGCTCACCTTCAGCCTCTGAGGACCAGCGAGTTTTGCAGGAGGTTTTGTGGAAACTTTGAGACCGTCGACGTGTCCTCCTAGTCCTCCTAGTCCTCCTAGTCCCCTTCAAAACAAAGTGCCACAAGATGCCGCGTTACTTTCTTTAAAAAAATCTCTCTGCTTCGTGTGTTTCTCCTGAGCAGAGGTTTACCGTTTGGCTTTGAAGTGCGTGGCGTACAGCTCGCGCTCACAGAAATGCTGCCACGAGACCCGAACACATCCCAGAAGATCCAGCTGTTTGACTCCGCCCACCTAAAGTTAGGTTCGAGTGGGCGTGGCCCGAGGCGTTGATGATTGAAGACTTCATTCCACCATAACAAAGACTACTCAACCCATCATTTAATCATTTTCTATACTGAATACAATGAAATGTAAAGTAATCTGCAGTGTAGCAAAAGTCTTACACGCCAATCACGTCTTCAAAGGTGTATGCGCGAAAGTCTCAAATTGATCAAACAAGAACAAATGTTGTGAATCTGAAAATTTATGCTCAGGAAAAGTTTCCTCTTTTATTAGCGAAAGAAAGTAGTGAAAAGTTTGAAAATGGGATTTTCGAAGGCCTTTTGTTTGTTGAACATAGAGCTAATACTGCCCCCTTATGTACATAACGATGTGCACATGCAAGTCTCTGTGAGGAATAAAAACTATTATTTTGTAACATCAACAAAATTCAAGACTGAGCCTGGAATGCGGCCAATCAAGTTCTGTTGATTAAGTGAGCCATCACTGCTAGGAAAGCAAGAGTTTCGACTCACTGATATCATTCTAAAAATCACAACATGTAAGGTTTTCTGCAAGGATTTTTGTGATCAGTGTCACATGTTGGGTGGTAATGATGTTCTTTTGTTTGTTTGTTTTTTTACAAATGAAAAACTGATAGCGATTATTTGTGTTCACCCCGTTTACTCTGGTAATCCATGAACATCCATGTTAGGTCAACATGGATGTTCCATTCTGCGTTTCTTGTTTTGGATATTTTTTAATCGTCCTTTTAGCTAAATGACATCACTGATATGAAGAATTCTTAAATGTTATCCATCAAATTGTTTATTATTTAGTGTTCAGAAGTGTGTTGCTTTATTTGACTGGGGACTAATAACCTACCATGCATTTTGAAATGTGTGTAGGAAGCAATTTTGTGGCATCTAGATTAATTTTCAATTCAGCTATAACTCAGAGATGGCTGAGTTATTGGTTGCAATATCAGCTCAAAATGTAACAATTCACTGTGGGATGTGGTTATTATTATTATTATTATTATTATTATTATTATTATTATTATTATTATTATTATTATTATTATTATTATTATTATTATGCATGCAAAGCAAGTAACCAGGATATATTCCCTCAGGGTGGATTTTTGGGTGGGGCGTCAACGTTGAACAGAGGTTAACATCGGGTCTAAACAAGCCCCAGACTGTACCACATACCAGACTGTATTAATGGTGTACTATTATTGGCTTTGTGAAAAATTTCTTTCTCCAAATGAAGCTTAACGGGACTTAAAAAGGTACATTTCAAATAGATAAATAGACTACATCTGAGTTATTTCCAGAATGTATTCAATTTATTAAGGTTGCTTTGTAGACTCCTAGTGATACATTTTGTGAGGAGGATGAATATTGAGTGTAGATATTGAAGCAACAATTCAAAACACCAGTCAGAAAATAAAGCTCAGGAACAAATGGGTCATCCAAATAGAAAAATACCTCAACCATACAGCCTAATATGCAAATTTTTTTTTTTTTAGAACAACAAAGTTAATGTTTTGAAGCAGTCATCACAAAATCTTAAGCTTCAGCCCATGGAAAATTTGTGAGCACAGTTGAAAAGATGTGTGAGATTATTTCTTCAAACCTGATTCAGATACATCAATTCTTAGAAGGAAAGGGAAAAACTTTAGACTCTTGTGAGATGATACTCAGATTGCTGACCATACACTAGAAAAGGCCATTTCATTAGTAATATAGAACTGTATGTAAACTTCAAACTTTTAAGAAAATTACTAAGAAAAATTATTTGAAAAATGCTTTCTTAATTTTTTGGCATTTTGCAAATAGAAATAATTTTGATTCACATAACTGCCTTAAAAGTTCATTATGATTTGATGTCAGACAGTGAGAAAAAAATGTGTAATTTTAAATATTTTATTTCAAATTAATAACATAATACACTGTAAATACACAGTAGGTCTATATACAATGGTCCCTTTATTACCATGATAGGATGATTGGTGTCAATTTCTTAGTTAATAGTTTTTTATAACCCTAAACAATCCCGAAAAAGTGCAACAGTAACCAGAATGTGATGATTTATGTGTTTGCTTGATTTTAACTCTTTAATATTGGGAAGAGAAGTACATTTATTTCCACTTTCAGTAGATATATATATTTAAAAATCTCATGGTTTTCTTAAAAAAAACGATTAAAAAGATTTTTAAGTACAATAAATGCTGTTGACAAAAAAAAATAAAAAACTCATCTGAGAGATATTAAAGAAAACTCAAGCAACTCACAGGAAGAAATGTATGGAATATATTACTGTGGTGCTGCACAGTTGCACTTTAACAATTAGTTATAATCTGTGAAATCTCTCCTCAAATTTTGAGTTATTTAATGCAACAGGAATAAAAATTTTCATCAGTTTTGTTCATGTTAATCTCTAACATAGATCAACCACTTTAAACAAACAATGTAAGTCAGAAGATTTGGTTAAAGAAATGAAAGAACGTTTTCAAATTTTGATTCCTAAATACAAAAAATATATACACATATATTGAAATCCTTTTCTACCTGCAACTCATTTGTAAGTAAGCAAACACGATGAAATAGAACCCAAATACAATCTATCTCATCTTTCCCATAAATATTGAGAATATTAATTGTCTGTGATTCAAAAGATCTGTTCCCATGGCTCTTATCCTACAGCTTTATAGAAGAACCAAAGCCCCACACGCTAAAAGCAGGGTACAGGGGCTCCACAAATGACGTCTGAATTTTGTGCAGAAGACGCATGCCATCAGAGACACTGTAATAAGCAAGTATTCCCTTCCCGTGGTCTAAGTAGACGCCGATGCGGGACGACACGGGGGCAGAGAGGTCTTTGCTTCTGTTGTTGTGCACAAAGGTGAACTTGGACTCAGAGCAGTACAAACTCCATGACTTTTCATTCCAGCCGAGGCTGCAGTCATTGCTGTTTCCTTTTCTCCGGATTCCCTTGTAGGTAACAGCTATGTCTATCTCTGTTCCTCGCCAGTCCACTTCCCAGTAACAGCGAGATCCGTACATATTTTCTCTGCACAACACCTAAGCATATAGAAAGACCAACGTGATCAAAAACCCAAGGCAACATAAAAAAATAACAATGAAAAAAAAACACGTTTCAAGCTGTAAATCCTCACCTGTTGCCAGTGGTCAAATCGATCTGGGTGATCAGGATAGCGTTTAGGGTCACTTTTCATTGTTGCTGTTCTGTTTCCTTCTGAGAGATGAAGGTTTTGGTGAACTGTGTTGACATCCAGAGTCAACTGGAGAGAATCTGAAATGGGGGTGGGGGGAATAGTAATAATTTGGGTCTTTGAAGGTGGTTTTGAAAATTTCTCTTCAAATTTATCACGATCGAGCATTAAAGTATAACTGGGTGTGATATGATGTATGTGTATATGATGGTGTAACAAAAGCAGTTACACCTGTGCTTGCTTCACTAAATCTGAATTGTAGGTAAGACTTTTAACCGACGGATAAACCGGTTGAGCAAGGTGAATGCCTTTATTCAAGTTTCAGTCATTTTACTATGTGGACTCACCCTTTTGTCAAGTGAAGGCGTAGTTATTAACAATGAGACCAGGCCAGACAAAATGTATAGCTTTATTACCAGAATATTGTGCTACTTACATTTCAAGAAATCTTCTCTTGTCCTTGGTTCTTCTACAGTCCTTGCATCAATGCTCACAATTGATTCTCTTCTTGACTTTATTTCACCTTCCTTTGCTTCTTGCGTGATGTACACTTCCTTCACTATGAAAGTTAAGAAAAAAATGTTAACAATGAGATTCATCAAACTGCTTGGTTTTGGGTGTATTTGGTGAGGAAAAATGGACAGATGTGTTTACCTGCTCCAGAGATTTTCATCATTTCTGTTTTGCTGACTTCTTCCACTTGCAATTTCAATGCCGCAATGGCTCTCTTGGCAGGATCGAAGGAATAATTGGGAACAACATTGATGTTGTTTAGGTCTTCATACCCGGATGGGCCTGATAGGGACTGCCAGCTCTGGTAAACATAAAAATGTCCCCATAAATGAGCATTTAGACCACACTGAGCTCTAAAGTCATAGTGTAACATTAAGCAGATCATCCTCACCTGCAGAAAGTGAATGTGATCATCAGTGCGGGAGAGCTTCTCCAGGTTGTTGTGTCTCTTCTTCAGCAGAGTTATCTCCTCCTCTAAGCGGTCCAGGAGTAGCTCTCCCTGGGTCAAGGTGGCTCTTTCGTGGGAGAGGACCATCTCTTTGACTTCACTGTACTTCCTTTGTATGGAATTCATTAGCTCAGTGAAGATCCGCTCATTTTCCTCAAGAACTGTTTGAGCAGAGTGCTGTTGAGATACATGGGAATGATTAGAAAACAGTTTCAATTCAGAACAGAAAACCTTTCTGCAATATAACTTGGATGTGTTCTACTTACTTTCACTGATTCAACTGCTTGTCTTAGATCCTGCCACTTTTTAATTCTCTGATCAATCCTTTGTTGAGACTTGTGCAGAGTGGTACCGAGTTGTTTCTACAAAAATGCAAGGAAAAGGAAGTTTAAATACTCAAAGGCTAATAACAACAAACATATTTTTTGAGTTCAAAGTACAGAATGAGTTCTGTTCAATGCTCACTTGTTTCTCAGTCCTCTCAGTTCCAGCCGGGACGACATCATGGTGTTTGTGTTCGTCCATCATGCACAAGACGCAGACTGATGTCTGATCGGTGCGACAAAAGGCCTCCAGCAGCTTGTCGTGCTGGGCACAGACCTTCTCTCTCATCTGACCCGTGGCTTTGACCAGTTTGTGCTTCATCAGGGTGGGGTAGTCATAGTGTGACTGCACATGTTCCGCACAATACGATGCCAGGCAAACCAGACAGGACTTCTCGGCTTTTTGCTTCCTCGTAGTGCAGAAGTCACAGAGGACCTCCCCATCCTTGGTCCTCTGCCTGGTCTGGTTTCGACTGGCTGACCGGCGAGATTTGTCCAAATTGGCATATCTGTCCAAGTCCAAACTGTCTGAGTGAGACATTTTCCTTTCCAAAGATGAGAAAATAAAACCAGCAGATAAGACACCAAAAATAAAATCCACTAGGAAATCAGCTTGAGAGCAGCGAGATAGCCTTTTAATGAGGTTGATGACTAAAGAAAAAGATTACAAGTAAACAGGATCAAGTATAACTGAGCTCCCGAAGTGAACTGTTCCAGTGAAACTGAGACAGTGATGCTTTGTGTGACAGAATGTTTGCTATGTGGACTACTCATAAAACCAGTATTCCAGGTTGGACACATGATTGTTGTGAAATCCACTTAATAGAATGAAACTGACATAAATGTCGGGAGGACGGGGGGGAATGAACATTTTGAAATTAGCAGTAACAATATGTCTTATTTAGTAGCTAAAAAAGAAGATTAGCACGTTACCACTTTATTCTTCAAAACCTTATTTTTGTTTACCTCGTAAAGCCTACAAAACCTAATCAACTGCTAAAAAATGGCACTGGGGAAAAAGCACCATCTAGTGGCAGAAATTGACGACTTCATATTCCTCTGTTCAGACGAAGTGACCTAAAACAGAATGAAATAAGTTGTATCCATGATACAGAAATGGAATGTAAAAAACTGCAATAACGTTATATTGTAAAATGTATTAAATATGTTTCACATTAAAAAGGCAAAAAATGTAAATCAAACTATTTTTTAAAAACCTAATTATAATGTCTTTGTACTTAAGAATGTCCAATGAAAAGGGCTATACAGCTACAAAAACAACAGTCATATAAAAGAATTGATTAAATAACCAATAGTACTTAAGACACAAGAAAACACCTAACTTGGAATTTTAAACAAAATGAAAATCTCTTAGTTGCTAAAACTCATCCATTGCCTCTTTACTTTGAACAGTTTTTCTTGAAATTTAGAATTATTTGTTCATTTATCTGTCGTTCATCTTGCTTTAGTGACATTTTTCTTGTAAATATCAGATACGTTTATTGGCAGGCCACATGTCTCAAATATATCAGTCAATAGTTTTAGGCTTATACTGATTTAAGTAAAAATGTAATTTCAGGCATTCAGTAATGCATTTGAACAGTTATTATTTTCAGGGACAAATAGTGTTGCAAGATATCACTGTAAGTAATATTAGAAGGAATAACTGAATGCACAGGTTTGGATTTTTTTGTGGATTTTATTCGACCCACAAAGGGTTAGAAAAAACAGCTAAGGGTATAAAAATACAAGCTAAGATAACAAATTCAGATAACAAATTATCTGAATTTACTAATTCATATCAAGCTGAATTAATATGCATTTATATTTATCAACAACCTTCTGGCACAATATTTTTGGGAATTATCAAAGTGCTGACACTTTAATGTTAGTGTTAAAATGCCAACCATCTGATCCTGTTCCCCTAAGATGAAAAAAGATAAGCATGGCTGCTAAATGGCAACTGATGAACGACTAATGATTAAATTAGTCATAAATGGTAGGATGCAGGAATAACAGCATCAGTGATAGCTGATGAAGTCATGAACAGTAGCATAGACTGTGATGGCATCAAACAAGAGATAGCCAACTGCCTCAGTAAACTTAAAACTTTCAAACCCAAAAAGTCAAACAACTGAAGTGATATAGGGTTTCACTTCTTTGAGTCCAGCTAAACTGAAAGAAAATCATACCGTTTCATTGGAAATATTTTCGGCAGAAATTAAAACGTTCACTCTTTCCCAACAGAATAATTAAGAGCTAGTAGTACTTTTGAATTTCCTCTTTCAACCTCCTGCACTTTACCTCCCAGCCTGTAGGGGGTGACGATGGTCTATGCGCTGATATGAAATGACAATAGTTGCTTTCGCTAAAGTGCGTCGGAGGTCCAACGTTGGCGCCAGATGAGCTGTGGCGCCAGCTGTACACACAGGCAGCGAGAGGAAACGGAGACACACAGACCAGAGCAGTTTGACGAGGCTCACTGAAAAACTTGCAAAGCTCCATTCCTCAGACCCGGCGTGTAAAAACCCTCAGCGACTCTCCTGCTTCCTCTCTCTGCAACAACCACAAAGAAAAAGGACAGAAAGGTGGGTGTGTGTACGCACGGTTTTGTAGACTAACTCTATAGGATGTTAATCCCGGTGAACACCTCATATCCTTTAAATGCAATCTATTATCTGACTTATTTTCTCAATAGGTGGGCGGGTGTGTTCCGATAGATGTAATCCTGTAGTATCTTTTGAAATATTGTGTGTATAGGGTGGTAGTAGCTGACCAGCAGTTTACAACTCTGATGGAAAAATGCAGGCCTTGACCCGCGATAATCGTAACAGCAGTGCCCTAAAAGCATACCAGCCCAGGTGTTTATAGGTTTAAGGAACTATTTTATCTTTAAATCCATTAGTTTGTAGTCTATAATCTGTATTTCTGTGTGAACTGCTCTACTTTTGACTCTACACAATGTAGTTTTAAATGCACGGATAGGTGTTTCATAAAGCTCATTCGCCAGCGTTTTGCGATGTGAAATTATATCAATCTGCATGTGTATGGATACTTCAGCTTTGCTAACTAACTGGATTAGCTGAGTTTTTAGCTCGGCATCATGGCTATGTAGCCGCGACATGCATGCTTGGTAGCTGCTAACGCGATCAAGGCCGCCATTGAAGTGTGGTTGTTCTGCTGCTGCCGCAGTCAAACACTCGGGATCAGGTCAGTTTGGTTCACGCAGGCATCGTTTTACAAACTTTTTGGTTCTCGTTAACGTGAGGAGCTTATTTTGGCTTCGAATAATCTGTAAGTTTCTCGTCTTTTGTGACTATAAGTCGCCATTTCCCGGGCTTTTCGCACAGCAGCGTCCTTCTTCAGTTAGCCATCTTTGTTTCAGCTAACCAGCTCCTGCTTGGATTTATAGGCGAGTCTTAGCGCGCTAAATACGCTTTAGTTGGGTTAAAAGCCAACACAAAGTCGTAACTTCAATGTCCAATGATTATTTAGGATCGTCTGTTCGAGTTCTTCAACAATATTCGCTCCCTTTAGCGATTGTTGCCCATCCTGCTTAGATATATTGTGTATGACGGAAGCTAAGGCGGATAACGTTAGCCAGCGGCAGCCATCTTAGACTAGCTGGAAGTGCTGGTGTGGCACAACAAGATGGCCTGGTAATAATCGCACTGGGAGAATTTCCGCGTCGTTCCGTCGTCCTAAGGTTCGCTTATAAACTCGGTCTGGGCGCCTGTTTTATTGTAAGTATTTGTCGTCTTTGAAGCCCTGAAAGCACAGTACTCGCGTATGTGACCATCTTCCAGCTAGTTAGCTGGCTAAAATGCAAACGCACTAGCAGCTAACACAATGCTGTTTTGTCGGTAACCAGTCGCCCGTCCGCCATAGCCAGCTAACTAGCGGCTATGGAGGCCATTTGTAGCCGTTGTTGAAAGGCTAACAACCTAAATGTTTAATAACAAAAAGCCCGTTGTCTAAATGTTCAAAAGGTTCCTCTTATATCAAAATAAGGGCGAGCCATAAAGCAAATCTGAGGGAAAAATTGGGGATTAAGACCTAATAAAAAACTGCGTGGTTTACTTTTGTTTAAACATCACTGGAGTATAGCTAATGAAGCGAAGCATGTAAGCTAATGTAGCCAGCAAACGCATCACCTGGTTTGCTCAGGTATGACTTATGTCCATATATAGGTTAGGTATATTACCTTAAGCGCAGTTTTTTTTAAATTAAGGTTTAATAGAACACTATAGTTCCTACAAACTATAGTTGTTGTGGTTTTGTGGATATTTTGTACCTTGGTTTAAGTACCAGTGAAACTAAAGAGAATGGTGGTGTTTCTTTGACTCTTTGGTTATCTCTATAAGATGAGATATCTTTCAGATTTTCACAAATCTTTTAAGTTTGTAAAGTCTCACATCACCGTTGATGTTCAACTTACTGTTAAATTTACAATATGAAAGTGTTAAGGCAGTTTGGAATACAACATATTTGTTGCAATCCATTAAGTTTAGATGCAAGTTTAGCAGTACTGTTAATCAAATTAAATACATTTAATTTACTATCTACATTAATTGCACTCAGTTATTAGTAAAGCTGCACAGTCTACTAAATCACAGTGAGTGTGTGCAGTATGCAAAGGGCTGCTTCAATGCAATATTTGGTGGGCTACAATATATTTGGAACTATGTATTTAAACTGCTTTTTAGTAATGTATGGTTTAATTTTAGTTGAGCTTTATTGTTCATTAAACTCACAGCAGATATAAAACACAACGGCCTTTATCGTCACTGTGTAGACATTGAAATTATTCAGTTACTTTATTTGGTGCAAAAAAAACTATGTAGTAAAGTAATTAAAATAGAAAAGTAAATATGATACTATTTAAAAAATTGGGCTGGCCTAATTGATATCAAATTGGTCAATAAGTGAATGATTGGTGAGCAACAAACATCCTATGATAACTTATTTGTGAGTAAACACTGTGTTTTGTGAAGTTTTTGAATAATTCTGTCACGTTATTTTTTGTTTGTTTTGTCCATGAGTTTTTTCTCTTCTGTTTTTTCCCAGGTCAGCTCACTGACAAGAACGCCGGCGCAGGCAGAAAAAACCCCAACATATAACCCCGATTCCCTCTCTGGTCATCGTCCGGCAGAAAAACGGAGGCCGTGGGGCTGGAGTGTGTTCTTATGGCCGAGTCAGAGACTGAATGTGACACGCCAGGGCTTGACACACTTGGGTCGGAGTGTGTCATAGCCCATAGCCACGTCGACCTTCACTATGGAGCCGAAACGGAGATCATGACAGAGGAAAAGCGTGGATTGGAGTTGGAGATCCACGGCTCAGACTTAAAGATCCAAGGACTCGGGGGAGAACTCGGGGCTGTCGCATGTGTGGATGCGATCGTTGCCGAGACAGACCATGACTATATCAAGGTGGAGCATGCCGACATGCACTGTTTCACAACAGCAGAAATCAAGACGGAAACGGGCGAGACTTTACTGGGAGAGGTGCTGCTTAAGACAGAAGGTGAGCATGTGGTGAAAATGGAGTCCGATCACGGCGGCGAGTTGACGGTGGAATCTGAGAACGGCGTAATCATACACGAAGCTCACGGCCTACAGTGCAACGAGTGCGGGGAGATCTTTGGCAGCATAGCTGATCTTCACCAGCACTTTGAGATCCACAAGGACCTCAACCCGTATATCTGTATCCACTGCGGGGAGAGTTTTGCCGTAGAAGCCAGTCTCAAGCAGCACATGAAAATCCACATGAAAGAAAAGCCGTATGTTCCCCCGGGAGTCGACCTGATTGGTAAAGATGTTATTGAGGCCTACAGCCTTAAGTCTCGTGAGATGATTCATTTGCCAGACAAGCCCCACAGATGCACAGAATGCGGCAAGAGCTTCGCAGCTGCCATAACGCTGAGGGAGCACATGAAGATGCATTCTGAAGACAAACCGTACAAGTGCACACAGTGCAGGAAGAGCTTCGTCCGCAGGAGGCATTTAAAGAAGCACCAGGAGGTCCACGCGCGCGAAAAGCCATACACCTGTGGCCAGTGTGGCAAAGGCTTCGCTACGACTTCCAACCTGAAGCAGCACCAAAAGACCCACACGGCAGTCGTGCTCGGAGATAAACCCCACCGGTGCGCGCAGTGCGGGAAGTGTTTTGCGGCCGCCGCGACCCTGCGAGAGCACCAGAGGATTCACTCGAGCGAAAAGCCGTACAAATGCAACATGTGCAGGAAGAGTTTTGTCCGCAAGCGTCACCTGAAGAAGCATCAGCAGGTCCACGCCGGGGGGAAGCCCTACACCTGCAGACATTGCAACAAGGGCTTCAACCACTCCTCCTCCCTGTCTCGCCATAACAAGACCCACCTGCAGAACCCGGTGTTTTCCCCGCCTCAGCCCGGGAAACCCATCACTTTCGTCACGCCTCCAAAGCAAAGAGTACTCCAGGAAGGAGAGAAACCGTACATGTGCCACCACTGTGACAAGGGCTTCAATCATTCCTCCTCTCTGTCACGGCACCAAAGAGTCCACTCGGATGGAAAAACGTACACCTGCGGTCACTGTGGCAAGAAGTTCAATCACTCCTCCTCTCTTGCGAGGCATCAGAGAGTTCATTTGGAGAAGCAGCAGGCGCTCGCGTCGCCGCTGCAGACGCAGCAGCAGTTACAGCCACAACCACAATCGCCACAGCCGCCAACACCACAGCCGCAGCAGTACACCGCCATCCCCGTTGGTAAGGCTTTCTCCAACAACGCCTTCCCAAAACAGCTCATCCTGTCTGTCGAGAAACCATACAGGTGCTCTCACTGCGGAAAAGGCTTTAACCATTCTTCCTCTCTCTCCAGACATCATAGGATCCATGTAGATCACAGACCAGGGCCCCACCCTTAGAGGCAGCCCTTAGCCCGCATTACCACTTTTCATAGGTTTCTGTCCCCCCAAATCCTTATATCTATATCACAGCACCACAGAAAATGGTAGGCCAACGTCTGCAGACAAAGAGGTCATGTCAGCATCTAGTTCTGGTGAAGTGGAGCAGCTCAGAATAACGGACAATAATTCAGATTTATTCAAAAGGCGGGGACTTGGCCTGAGAGACTGTGCAAACATGCAACTCTGAACTGAACCCAAGGCTTTGTGTGCAGCTCCAAGGTGGTATAGAATATAGTGAAGGAATTTCTCGTGATTCTGTCTCACTCGCTCCAGGACATCCAGAACTCTTTTAAAAGAAAAACAAATGTGGTTTGAAAATCTGCAAGATAAAATGGTATCTTAGGGTAAATAATACCGCTCATCTTTTTCATAGAGGTCCACTCATGTATCTTCAGGTGCACACGTTTGCTTTTCAGCTGCGACTTTATTAAAAATGTCAAATACAACTGAACAGGAACTGTTGCCCCGTTTGATTTTTTTTTTCCCTCCCAGATGTAACTCGTATGAAGCAAATATCAAAAATCCAATGTAGATAATTCTTGATTTTCTTTTATATATATGTATAGTTAACTAGTGTGCTGTTCCATACGATACAACTTTTGATAGCAAAATTCACTCTGTCTCTTCGCGTCTTTTTTTTTCTTTAATTCTTTTAAGTGTTGGATATAAAAACAAAAAGAAAAATGTTGAAAATTTTTCCATAAAGTTGGGCTCCGTTAACATGAGCCGTCTTGTATATTTATGAGATTGGATTTTTGTATGTCTCTGGTGGTTTAGCACGGCTTCATAAACTGTACAGAGAGCAATACTGGTCGAGACCCCAGTCTATTCTGACATGCAATCTAGCTATGAGGAAAATGCATATTAGAAAATAAAAATCTTCTGGGTAGCATATTGCAACATGACCCGTGTCCTAATTATTTACTGTGTGGTTTCAACTTCACCCTAAGATCCAAATGTACATTACTGCTTTGGAAACTAATTACCTGTGTATAGTTATAGGTAACACATATTCTTGTTGACCTGCAAACTCTTCGTTGTTTGATCTAAAACAAAAAGAAGTTGTGTATACTAAAACATGAGAATCTCATTTTACAAGATTTTTCTGAAGTCCAATGGATTGCGCTCTATTTACTGTTCTGTGTAAAATATCTTTTACAAACTGACGTATTTTTTTAGACATGGCTTGGGTTATACGAAAGAGAACGAGACGGGATTTTATGAGAGTTGAACATTTGGTGAGCAATATCTTTATTTGGATAACAATTGTGCGTCACACTGTAGCATAGTTATTTTCCTTGTGTTAGTTAGGTGCCTTATTGCATGCAATGTAGAAATGTATGCCCAGCTGTTATTTGAGAAGTTAGGGTTTTCAGGATTTACTTTTTTTTTTAGTTCTTACTCATTAACTTACCCTACATTTTAATTTGTCACCTTTTTTTTGCTTTCATGTATATTGCAATGTGTTTACACTGTTACAACTATATTGTTTTTTCCCCCTTTTGATTTATTTTTTTTGTCAATGGCCTCATTGAGAAAGTGGTGTAAAAGATCCATATAGACTATTCTTAAGGGCAAACCCTGTAACACATCTTCCCCATCTGAGTGGCACATATATGGATAAATAAAGGTTGTTGACTCTCTCTCTCTCTCATGGTGTTGAATTAATGCAATTTGGAGTAGTACTAAAATCATGACGCTTATTTATCGTCATACAAATACCAAAAATTAATTTTTGAACCTGCACTGACACTGTTTAAACACATGGTGTCGCTGTTTACAGTCTTAAAACTAAACGACATCAATTTCGGTGGGTAAAAGCT
Organism: Micropoecilia bifurca; assembly: GCA_903067075.1. Lineage (NCBI taxonomy): Eukaryota > Metazoa > Chordata > Actinopteri > Cyprinodontiformes > Poeciliidae > Micropoecilia > Micropoecilia bifurca. The sequence goes on from CAEGAF010008647.1 coordinate 18,917, forward strand.
ATGCATAGGGGTGAAGCCCCTTGGGAATTACCTTTGACCTAAAAAAAGAACATGTCTCCTACGTGAATTAAACAATGGTTTACATTTCTTCACAGCTGGAGGCTGATTTTGGTCTGAAGCAGAGGAGCAAGGACCGGATCTACAACTGGTGTGACCTTGGCCTATATAGTACCTTCTGAAAGTATTCATGGTCCTTGAACTTTTCCACATTACAGCTACAATCTCAGATCATGCGTTTTAGATCAGAACCGAAGCACATTCTTGCAAAATGGAAAGTTTTGTATTTTGTAAAACAACATTGCTAAAGCTACCTTTTGGAGTTTGACTTCCAGATTTGCATATCTGTGGAATAACACTTCTCTAAAATCAGAGGGCTTACGCACACAAATTTTGTAAGTTTTTGCTACAGATGTTCAGTTGAATTTAAGTGGGCCAAACTAACAGATTATGTGTCAAGCTAAGCTATTATGTTGCAGCATTAACTATGTTTAGGGTAGATCCACCCACTTTCCCAACATTCAACATATTTTATTCTTTTAGCAATTGCATTTTTCTTGCCATTCTTGCATAAAGGTTAGGGGTTTTTAGATTTTTAGTTACTCCCAGCTGTACATTTCTGCAGCTCCTCCAGAGTCACCGTGGGCCTTTTGGTTGTTTCTGTGATTGTTGGTCCTTGCTCATCTCGTCGGTTTAGGTGGGTGGTCTTGTCTTGTTTCCAAATATACCGTACCTTTCATCTTCATATATTCAGGATTTTCTGTTTGTATTTTAACAAAATCTTCAAAGGGAATTAATAGTTTTGCTAATTGTAGAAGGTGCTCAGTTATCAAGAAGCAGAATAATGTTCTGGTCTATAGAAAGGTTATGCTGATCATGTTTTTAAGTCAGCATTAGAATGAATGGGTGAAATGGACAAAGCACACAAACATAAGCAAAGAAGCTCTTACCAGTTGTTGAGCTATCAGGAAGCCATTTACATAAAGTAGTGCAATTTTATTTTTGAAAAAATGCATTTAATATTTAAAAAATAAATAATCTCATTACACCAAATTAGGGAAAAAAATTGAAAATAACCCCAACATTATCTTTTGTTTTTGGAGTTCCCAGACAGGAAAACTTTACTTTTACTTTTATTTAGAAACTTTTCACAGTCCTGCATTATATTAGTTGCCATGCTGGCCGAGCTAAAACACTTTGACAGCTGTTTTTCCATCAAATATACACACACACACACACACACATATATATA
>CAEGAF010008654.1:0-36739 GCA_903067075.1 Micropoecilia bifurca
ATATATAAGGTAAACTTATCTTTAAAAATAAATCTTAACCTACGAAATCCATAAAAAAATCCCAACAAAAAAAGTATATTCCACTGCAGGAATTTTTGTTTTGGTCCCACATCCATTATCCATAAACTTTTTTCAAAATAAAACCAATTCAAAGTTTTTCTTTTTTTTGTAACCTGAGTTGATCACATCCAGGCTCTGAAGACTGTGACCAGTTTTGTTTTGGTTTACAATAATCCACATGATCTGCTGATTGTGCTTTTCCTTCATAATCCTCCTTTATCTGAGCAATTTGGAGGTGTTTGCATTTGTCTCTCGATTGGGGAGCTCAACGCATATCTGTGTGCACAAGCAGCTTGAACATGGCCCTACACGAATGATTGCTAATTTTAGTTTTTCGGCTATGTTGCAAGAGGTTATTTGGAGCACCGTCTTTCTGTTTCAAGCTGTTTGAGGACCAATGTGTGTAGGTGTACACAAACATCCCATAATAAATGAGATACTACTGCTGCCAGTCCTGGCTGCACTCTGAACCTAGATATCAACCATCACAATGCACCACAAACGTTTTGGGCATGCTCAGAAAACCGTGATTCTCCCTGCATACTGATGACCAAAGTACCGTTTTAATTTACCCAGTAACGCCTCTCTAAGACACCACTGAGACCACAAGCTGGTTATATTTATTTTTACATGGTGGTGTGGTTTTGTGGTATGGACCCAAGCAAAAATATAAATCTAGTCAACATGGCAAAAACATAAAATCTTACTAAGAATCTTTTGTCCACTTTCTAGTGCAAATACAACTCTTAAGAGACCACTTAAAATTAACAGTTTCTCTGATTTTACTTTTTATAGGTGTATGTTTGAGCAAAATGAACATTGTTTTATTTTATGAACTACTGACAACTTGTCTCTGAAATTCCAAGCAAAAATTTTGTATTTATTAGCAGAAAATGAGAAATGGTAAAGTAAGGTAAAAGACGCTTTCAGACCTCAAATAATGCAAAGAAAACCAGTTGATATACATTTAGAAACAACAACGTTAATGTTTTAACTCAGGAAGAGTTCAGACATCAATATTTGGTGGAATAACCAGGAGGTTTTCAGTGCAGTGGGCTCTTAATTTTTTCCAGATCTGTGTTTTTGAAATAAGACAAAACTTAACAGATATTAGTCCTACTCACTGACAAATTATTAGATGTACTTTTTCATGAATATTAAGGAATTATTGACTTAAAACAAGCTATTATATATTGCTCAAAAGCTACTTTTAAGTCAGTACATTTGAAATAAGGCAGACCTGAGATATTTGCAGTAGAAACTAAACCAAAAAACATGGTAAGATTTTGTGTTTTTGCAAAAGACAGTGGACAAAATGAGATTGAGTTTGGATCAGGCACTTATAATGTTCAGTGGCACCAGTAAGTGCAAGCAGAGCATCTTGCTTTATGTCAATATCCGAGGCAAGAAAAATGAGTTTGAAGATTTATTTTTATTTTTCCCCTCAACTATCCACAACATGCAGAAGAGGGAGGCTGCACCTCCTCCACATCTGTCCCAGTCGGAGTTTATGTCAAGATAAATCTCAGATAATAACAGCTCAGACACAACGTTTAACTGTAGCGACTCTCCAGCAAACTTAAGTTGGAAATATTGGGTTTGATTGGGGTAAAGCTTTATAAGAACCCTCTAAGTTTATTGTCAAATAAACTTAAAGATCACAAATTGAGCCTTAGCAGAACGCAAACAAATAAAATTATGAGAAGCAGGAAGTTTCAACTCACTCAGACAAAGATTGTTTCCCATTTTAAGTTAGACAAATACTATAAAAGGCCAAGAAGACAGTTTGATGAATGTTTTCTGGTAAAATTAGACAAATAGAAACCACTAGATATCAGCTGCTCAGTTGGGAAGCAGGGAGAAGCCCATATTCCATCAGTCAGGGGCCGTATTTCATAGCCTCAGAGCAGAATAGATCAAAAGTAACAAGAGATGAGGTAAAAAGTGTAAAACTGTCTGTTTCTGTGGCGACCGAAGGTGAATGAATGAACGTGTAGGGCAACAGAGAGCAGGTGAAAGGAAAGTGAAAGCAGCTGGTGATAGAGTGAACGTTAAAGATGGATTTTACCGACAGGGAGTCTGCAATGTACACCAGGCTGTGAAGCAGAGGGGGTGGGGAAAACTGGCCTAGGGTGCACAAACACATCCCCACATGCAGCACACATATAAACACAAAGGCTCCTGACGACACACAGCACTCCGACGTGAAATGCAAACACCAAGTAAAAAGAAAAACAGACAGCAGTGTGACAGATTTTGAAGGAAAGCAGGGACACGCTGCTGTGACCCTGCTTGGTTCTTCACAAACCGAAACCGTCCACATCTGGTTACATCACCTCGGCAGCACATACAGGTTAAGGCTGGCTGATCATTCCTCAAGGATTTCTGCAGACAAAACAACAGACTGGATGTCCCTGGAGTCATAAATCATCAGGCGACAGCACTAATCTCTGCCTGCAAGCACAAAAATCCAGGATATTTTAATACAAATTTGGTTTTTAACATTCTGTCTGGCTAATCTTGAACTGGCGGCCCGGTGTCTGTAATCTGCAGAGGAACCACCCAGCCTTCAGCCTCGACCCGAACGGGATGTCAGGACTTCTTGAGAAGATAAACGACACATTGATCAATGATGTAAACAATCAAAAGAGGAAGGAAGTGGAAGGAATTGTCGCTCTTGTTCACAGGAAATGAAAGAAGTCAAGAATTTCTTAAATCCTGAAGGAAATCTGTGAAAATGCAATAAAATCACATATTAAATGTGTATAAATATTTTCCTGCCTAATATAAAAATATTGGATCAGCATGCTGATTTTAATCACCAATAAAAATCCTACATTTGGTCCCGTCGCTGCTTAGGCCACATTTTTCTCTAAGGCCAACCAAAGCATCCAGTTTTCCTGCGTCAGATGTTGATTTTCAGTGAAATGTGTGGAAGTTTTCTCTCGTTTCACTTGTTTTCTTATTTTTTCCTTGGTGTCTAAAATCCAAACAAACTGAGGGATCCAATCCCTACGGAGAATAACAAAACCCAACGAAAAATGTCAGAAATGGATGAAATACAGGAGATTACATAAATTGTGATAACTGGGAAGCAGGAAAAGTGAAAAACTAACATTTTTATCGTAATATTTAAGTAAACTGCAATGTGATTTAAACACTTTTCAGGTTAGCAACTCTTCATGATTAAAAACATGCTCTGCCTAGTTTCAGCTAACAGATAAAATTTGGTCTTAATTATTTGTATCAACAAGAAAAACTGCTAAAATGGCACCTCAAATATTTATTTTTACTTTACCTTGAAAGCATTTCTCATTGTTTCAAATTTGTATATTGTAAGAAAGTTGGGACTTTATCTTTACATGCGTGAATTTAAGGTCATGCATGAATACTACTTGTGCCTGTTGATGCATATTCAACACCTAATCAATTTAGCTTATTTGCATAAATGTTAAGCTCACTTATATTCTTTATATGTGCTATGTTGAAATCAGTCAATCTCTACTTAATTTAGTTTGTCGTTGCCAAAACCACAAAGAGCTCATAGTTGACCAAAGAGCTTTCCAGGATGAACGATCACCTCCATAATTTATGAAACAAAACCCCAACAAATTACACATCAGGGAGATAAAATTGTGATTTTAATTCCAGAACTTTCTTCCTGGTCCAGATATTAAACCCAGGGAAGACAAGGAACATGGGGAAACAGATCAGGAGCTCCAACCCAGCTGACAAATTAAGCAGATATATATCACAGTCTCCCGCTGGAGTATTTTTACATTAGTCAAGAGAAAATTAACAAGATTAATCTCTCCTTGCACTTGTTTCCATTCGTTGAGATTCAAAGATAAGGCTGATGTTTACAGCTGTGAAAGTTGTAGCAATCTTATCTTTCTCAATGAACAAAAAGCAAAAACCATAAATATTTCTTTAATCTTATAGGCTCTCCAGTCTCTGTCACTGAATACGGACTGAATAGGTTTTATCTGTTTAATTGTGCTTAATTTATTTAGTGATAAATACAAAAACTTAAAATTTGGAGCTAATTAGGTTAACTTTCTTGTTGCACTGGGTCTTAAATGGAGAAATAAAGCAGAAGGTCTTTAAAACAGGTGAGAGGCGACACAAACCAGGCACAAACGGATGACAAGACATGTGAAAGAAATGTTTGTGGGAAACCGAAGCGCACAGGAGCTCATATAAACGGACCAAACAAGCTGCACCTGGTTTTCTCAGAGAAACTCCTCTACCTCTGCTTGATAAAACATTAAAGCAAATATAGCAGCAACAAGTTTGAAATCAGTGCGTGCGGTTTGAGTTTAACACATCTGCTTGTCACCTGATGAGAACAACATCATGGTTGGTGATGAGGAGTGTGCACGGTAGTCCTAATCATACATTTCCTGTGTGTAATGACAGACTGCGATCAGGCGCGATCACCTGACTCTCACTGAGGAGGCCTGAAGACACGCAAAGCGTGTCTCCCGGCTTGGTTACAACACAAACTCTGCAGGTCTCGACTGAGACGGTGAGATCAGAAATCCTGTCTGCTTTAAAGTCAAAAGAGAAACAAGCATAGGTGCAGTCCAAGAGCTGTGTTTCCCATAAACCCGGAGCTTTATTTTGCAATTTTAAGATTAGGGATGCAGATCCAGACCCAAATTACACCGAATTTTCCCTGATTTATGCTTGTTTGTGTAATCCTATCCCCATGACAGACAGAAGATATGAACAGTGTGCCTCCTCTGAGGCTCCCAGCCTTTGGCACAGAAACCCATCAGCATGAAATTGGTTTCTGTGTTATGATCCGACCTAAACAGCGCCTACAGTTTTCCTTTTTGGACGTTTAGAGCCAAAACAGCCTCCACAAATCTAAGGGGAGGAGATGGGTTCGAAATGAAGCAAAAGTAGATTAGTAAATGATTTAAACAGGAAATCATTAGTTACTGGTTAATGTTTCCAGTCTGCTCCTAATCGCTCTTTGGTTGCAGCTTTCTGAATGTGAAGGTTTGGCGGGGGAAAGTTAGGAAGATAACGCAGCGGAGCACTAGTGGAACAAGTAAGCGTCGGGCCGGGGGGGCGGGGTCAGTTACCGGGTCCCTAACAAATCACCGGGCCCCTAACAAATCACCGGGCCCCTAACAAATCACAGGGCCCCTAACAAATCACCGGGCCCCTAACAAATCACCGGGCCCCTAACAAATCACCGGGCCCCTAACAAATCACCGGGCCCCTTACGTCCTTCAACTGTTGAGTGGGGGGTGGGGAGACTGAAACTGTTGACTTTAACCTTAAATACACCTTTCTCATCAGGCGAGAGCGCACTTTCTCTGTCTATAATCAGACATTTAAGCAACTTGAAACCATTCCTCCCTCCCTGGCTCCTCCAGACCCAGGCCCCCATCCGGCCTGGTTCGGGGGGCCGTCATCCCCCAGGCCCCCCTATAGCTCCGCCCCTGCAGCGGAGTCTATGCACTGAATTTTATTTTGGAGTATGACTGTAAATAAGGCAAAAGTTTAAATTCAACACATTTTTCTGATTTTTATTTGGTGAAACAACAAAAAAAAAGTAGTTTACTTTCACTTCAAACTTCTTCACTTTTTGTTGTTGGTTTATCAAAGAAAATCCACAAAAATCTGTTATATTTGTGGTTTTAGCAAGACAAGGTGAAAAAGTTAAAGACTTGTGAATACTTTAGCACAAATTATGCCATCATATCTGCCATTATGCTCCTCTTAGTTTTAAAATATTAACATTTCTTCTAAAACTGAAAATCAATTTGATTTCAATCTCATTTATCAGGATTGTTTTTTAATAATCCAATTTAGTTAAAAGTTACTTTGTTGCTTTCCAGTGCACAACGATGTGTTATGAATCCAACAGAACCTCTTCCTTGACAGCTGAGCATGCTCACCTTCCCCTTATTAAAACCTCGTTTTCCTCCAGGCGGTGTCATGTCGAGTTCAGCTCAAGCCAAGATGACGGCGAGAGAACATTCACTTAACGAGATCTGAGGTTTACCCCCTGCAGCCTCCACCGCTTTCTCCGAAGGCCCACAAATCCGTCACTACTTGTGTACTTTTTGCCCCCATTCATGCACACAGCACCTCCGCTGTTTCTCCTCTACTCAAAATACATGTTTATGGGAAAATTATAGTATAATTTAGCAAGTTGATGCACATTTCCTAATCTGATGCAGAAAAAAAATCTTGTGATTTTGCCACATAACAGAGATTTTGGAGCCGCCTTGAATCCTTTGAAGGTAGTTTAACTTGAAAACGAAAGTCCGCCTGCTGCCTTGAAAATGCAGTTTAAGTCAACATGATAATTGTTTTGGTTTTAACGCAAAAATTAAAGTTCATGAAGTTGATTTAACAACAAGAGACGAGTTGTTACTCCTTAATCTTGTACTGTGAGTTTTTATGTAATGCTGCAATTTAACAATTATTTCATAATATACAAGAAAAAACTGCACATCTACCTCATTTTCACTCACATTATCAAGTTAAAATAACTACTTATTTTTATAAGTATACTTTAGAATTACTTAAATTATTGTTTCAAATTGCATGAACTAAATTTCTGATCTGATAATGAATATTATTAAACATCACAATGAACTCTGCTCCAAAACACTTAGTGTGAACAGGACATTATCCTCCATCTTTCTAAGTTTATTTTTCACAAACTCTCACATTCAGGATCAAAATCTAAAACTCGCTAAATTTATTTGAGTTAAAGAGTAGAAAATAGTAGAGACAACTAAATGTGGCTCAAATGTTTTACAGTTTTGGACTTAAGACCTCCAAATCTCAAGACTCAGGAAAAATATTTTGTAGTCAGCTGGGCCAAAAGAGGATTTTTAAAATTACTGACCAGAATTACTTCATTTTCTGTTTTTCAGCTGATAGAAGGCTGACTTTATAATCGTCTTTATGTGTGTCTGGAAGCTCCGGTCCGAGTTCGTCACTGCACTCAGCCAGGTCGCTCGTTTCTAGACGTGGAAGCTAAAGATGTGTGCTGACTCTTTTGGTCCAAAAACAATAACTTCAGTTTTGTTTCTTGGCTGTCTGTCAGTTCCCTTACTGTGAATCACTGGTAATGTTGTGTCATTTCCATTTGCTTTGACATCCACTTTGAGTGAATAAATCTGCCATTCTCTGCAGCAGTTTCTCATAGTCCTCTGTGAAGACAAGAGGCATCTTGTGCTGGTTTAGCGATTAGGTCAGAAAATATAGTAAGAATCCCACAGTCCTTAAATCATTACATTTGAAGTAAACCAGCTGGGAGAACAAAGTGGATAAAGGTGACTTCTAAAGCTGGATATGTAAAATAACCTTTCAAAAGGCAAAACTGAGACGAGAGACCAGGAGAAGGTGAATCGTCCTAATAAGGCACCATTTATTTTTCTGCTTGAAATCTGTTCAAACACTCCAGTTTCTAGTCATTCTTAAAATGAGGTGAAGATGAAGAAGTGAAAAACCTTCAGGATGTCTTTGTAGTGCAGGTTAAAGTTACACGTTTGCCCCTGGTGGTATCCATCTTATTAGGTCATCCTGAACGTAACGTTTGCTCGATCATGCAGAGGCATTTACTGTTACTAACTCTGAGTAAATATTTACTCTGGGGAGGAGGAGGAGCTCGTATAGTCACCAACACACAGTGTGAAAGAAAGGCTCCAGAAAGGAAAGGCTTCAAGCTGCTGTCTCCACTTTTAAATATGCCAGACAGAATCTTCTCAAGTTCCACCTTTTTCTTCCTCCGACAGGATAAATTCTTCTCTAGTTACGCTCTTCACACACGTCTTTTCATCAAAACAAACTCGTCGTCCCACTCTGTCTGATTCCACCGCCAACCATCCTTAATGCAACTTATGAAATCCCCACCAAATACTTTTTCTTCGCCAGGCGCACACTCCCAAGGACTCATACCGGCCAGCCCCCAGCTCCATTTCTTCATCCCTTCATCCATTCTGCAACAGATCCAGGGCAGCTTTTCTAAAAACAGAGCTCTCTTTCACTGCAGCCTAACTGCGCCACTTCCTCTACCACCCTGCGCTCAGACTCATTCAAACACACACATGTTCACCTTTTGCCCTTCTCATTTCCTCTGTCCCTCTCTTAGTTCCCCTGCGCAACAGCACAAAAAACACACCAACACACAATCATACTTGTGATGGGCCTCAGGCGCGCCATGTTATGACAAACACACCTAACAGATAAAGGGATGTGTCACTTTCGGTCTAGCTCACCCCCTAAATTACTCACACATACACACAGACATTGAACACGTACAAGTCCGGGCGAAGTCCTGCAATCAGCACTTAAAACCTATTTGACAGAGATAAAAATTCAAGAGCTGTGCTGCAGGGGTAGATGGAGCTAACGCAGAGGCTAATGTAGGGTAAATATGTAACCCAATGAGTCAGGATTGGCCGTCACAGGACCGCTATTAGCCCTGCTGGCACACACAGGAGGACGCATTCTGCCAAGACACTAAATCTGCCTTAAAGTCGGGGCAAGCAAAACGACCAGGGCAGGACGCAGAGAGGAAGACCGAAAGAACAAGAGCAGGGTTAAATGACGACAAGAGCAGATGCCAAATTATCTTCGCAGGGAAAAGCAAAGAGGTCTGAAGTGCCAAGCTGGCTCCCACTTCAAGTATCTACTTCCACTTGATGAGGGAAAGCTGCAGATATGGTGCGTGAGAGAGAAATTGTGAAAGTGTGTTGGTGTGTTTAAAAGCCAATGCTATCTCCTCTCCTTGCGCTCTCACTTAAAGCAGATCTGCAGCCAGTGGAAAAAATAACCCACTCACATGTCACTCTGGGTATTTTTGTCCCTCTGATATGGAGCCTATGACTCTTTCTGGTACGATACCTGCTCATCCATCATGCAGATTAGTCTTTATTAGACAGAGTCGCAATTTATTTAGAGTGGCAACCTTCAAAAATCCAAAACCAGCCTCGTTAAGTAGACTTTAATCTGGGACTTTAATCTGGGGATTAATTGCATTTAAAAAAATAGCCCATTCTGTAGATTTTCATTTTCGAGTCTGTATATGCTGGTCAACAATTAGTCAATTAATAAGTAAGTGTATGATTATTTCAATAATTGATTCATCACAATTAATCTGACTGATCACTTCAGCCCTATTTTAATCGTTCGCTCGTGCAGACAACATTTTTGCTAAGAAGGAAGTCAGTGTTTTCGTCTGGGGTTTATGTGTTGTTTTCCTCAGTGGTTGTTGGTGCAGCGCCACCACAGGCAAGGAGGTGAACTGTTTTTTCAACCACTTTAGAAAGCAAACTAGCTGAAAATGAAAGTTTGGTCTTTAGTCTCACTATCTGCATTTTGACAAAAAATCAAGCATAACTCAAGAAACTTTAAAGGGACCAGTTTGTTTTAAACAGCTTTGAAACGCTGATGAAATGAACTGATGCTACTCAACACAAACTACATCTGGTACAGACGGACGGACAGATGGATGGATGGACTTCCACTCCAGTAACACATGTAGCACAAAACAGGAGTTGTAGAACGAGTTTGGTCTGTTTTTACAAGCTGCATTATTAGATTATAACACCTCATATATTCCCGTCTAATCAGCTGGAAACAAATGGTTCCAACATCAATTTGGACAATTTCACACACAAAGGAACTAGTTAAAAGACAAAAAAGACAGAAATCTGCTTCCAATTTTGACGAGGCGAGAGATTGTTAAAAGAAAAACAAAAATCACATTCAGAAAACGTGAATAAACAACTTACAGCATTTAAAAAAATAGGAGTGAGAAATGTTGGAAGGTTGATTTGCTCTCTGTTATACAGAGTAATCAGCAGAAAACCAGCAGCCAGCAGTGAAGTAAACAAAGAAAGTGCCTCTGAAATACAACTAAGAGAACATGCAGTATTAAAATAAATCCACTCAGTTATTTTGTTTTGCATGTAAAATGTCCTTGTTGTGATGTCTGAGGAATGACTGTTCCTCATAACTTACTGTTTCCTTTTTCTCTATGGGTTGATTTTCTTTGAAATCCCACTTGTTCCATCTGTAAACAATCAGTACTGAACCTGTGCCACAGCTTTTTGGGGGCCCTAAAAAATGTCAAATAGAAAGGATATATTTCTTCTCTTCCTGGCTCAGGTCCTAAATGGGTTGTTTAGAGTGAACCAAAGACACATTTTTCCACTCTCTGGACAATAAAAGTCTCAACGTATTCTATATTATACTCCATCTTGGTGGTCTCCTCTAACACGAGGCAGCTGCCGAAAAACAATCAAACAGTTCCAAGCAGAAATATGAAATGACACAAAGATAACTAGACTTTACACATATTTATCTCCTACATTGTGAACAACACTGCCCTTTGTACAAACTACATATCAAATATGGTTAAGAAATGGTAACAAAGACAACAAACTGTATGAAAATCTGTGAAAATCCTCCAGGTTAATAAAGTTCAGTTCCATGCACATCAGAGAAATTGGATCCTTATCAGTGACTCACTGTTTTAGACTCATAATCCAGACTGAGGTTACTGTCTTGTGTCCTCACATTTCTTGGCACATTGGGGTTTCTCACATGAATGACACGCTGGGCGAACTTTTCCTTCTGTCTGCCTCCCCGACCAATTAAAATACAAGAAATTATCTAAGATTTAGGCTAACAGGCAGTGCAGTTCAACAGAAAGTAAATAACTTAATCCTGCTTTTCCCAGTTGGAAGAGATGGCTTCTGTCGTGCCAGTTTGTATGGACTCTGGTCCTGCTGGACGGCTCTTCCTGTTAAAGGGAAGGTCTTTTTCTCTCCACTGTGACTGCATGCTCAGTATAAGGGATTGCCGTAAAGTCAACGATACAATGCAAGCGATTGTCATACATGTTTCGATGCAGTTTGCTAGGTTTCCTTAAGTAGAAATGTTTTAATTTACTTTGAATAATGAATTGAGCGTATTGTACAATTTGATAAGAAGAATCAGTAGCAATTATTTTGAATTGGTGGTATATAAGTAAACTGAATTGAAGGTAAGTTATATTCTGTTATCTGGCTCTTTGGGCCCCCTTTATGATGCCCATGCCCCCCTGGGCAACCGCCTGCAGAGCTCAAATCAAAAACTGCAACTGAGTAAAGAAAATATTTTTAAAGATTATCTTTTTTTTATTGCAACACTGGTATTAAAATGTTTGAAAAAGCCCATAATTTAGCTTGAGAACATGTAATTAATAAAGGGAAAAAAAATAAATACTCCATCCATCCATTTTCTTGCACCCTTGTCCCTTAGTGGGGTTGGGAGTTGCTGGTTCCTCTCCAGCTGGCGTTCCGGGCGAAAGGCAGGGTACGCCCTGGACAGGTCGCCAGTCTGTCGCAGGGCAACACAGAGACACACAGGACAAACAACCATGCACNCACACCTAGGGACAATTTAGACAGACCAATCAACCTGACAGTCATGTTTTTGGGCTGTGGGAGGAAACCGGAGAACCTGGAGAAAACCCACCATGCACAGGGAGAACATGCAAACTCCATGCAGAAAGGCCGGGGCCGGGAATCAAACCCAGAACCTTCTTGTTGCAAGGCAACAGCTCTACCAACTGCGCCACTGTGCAGCCACAAAAAATAAATACTGTGAATAGAAAATCACAGAAGCGTTTCTTTTCTTTAGCTGTAAGGAATCAGGCAGTCCTACCTGTGAGAAGCACCTGCGGTGCTCGTTCTCCGGCCCAGAGCACCTGAGCAGTCGGGGAGCGTCGCCTCCTCTGTGCCTGCCGGCCTCCGGTCCCGGGTGGGAAGCCGTGTGCGGGTGCTGTAAGGGGAAGACGCTGCCGGCGGGTGAGGCTTGGGGCCCGAAGCCCAGGTGGGGTTCCCTGTCCGCGTGAGCCAGGTTGGGGCGGTGGAGAGGAGAGGTGAAAAGAGGAGAGCTGCCCGGAGAGCGAGGGTGAGACTGAGGAGGAGGAGGAGGAGCTGTGACGGAGTTCCAGTCAAAACGCTGGCGGTTAATGAGGACCGGTGAGGACGGGGAGCGCGAGAAGGAGTGTTGGGGTGGGACTCTGTTCCTCCTGTGCTCAGAGTGGGACGTCCGGCCCGCATGTTGGCGTGGTCTTCCTGTTGGAATGGGTTCCTCCTCAGGAGCTTGGCTGATCTTCTGCTCTCTATTCTCCTCCTCTGCTGCCTCTGCCTCTCTGTCTGCCTCCCTCCCTGCCTGCTCGTCTGCCTGGGTGTCGTCGCTGGTGACGGTCAGCCCGGCGGCTTCGTCTGTGCCGTTAGCAGTGTGCCGAGCTTGGCGGTTGGTTCGATGCAGGGGCAGGGAGAAGGGAACCTTTCCGTACCCAAACTGACCCGGACGGACGCTGGGATATAAAAAGGGGGAAAACACAGCAGGCGGTTGGTTACTCAGGAAGAAATTATGAAGTCAAAGTCAGAGAGAAAGCAGTTAGATGGGATGAGATTAATATAAACAACATGCAACCAATGAGATGTAGTGAGAAGGCAGAGCGATGCAATGCCTGTGTAAATTATAAAACCAGATATAATGATGTAATTATGGTGCAGATACCAAAGGCAGACATGGGCACAACTCCAGTCTGCATTACAAAAACCTCCACTGCGAAAACAATCGAAACCTCAGTGCATCCCCAACAACATGCTGCACCCTGGGAAATTAATCCCACAGATCACTTCGATCTTGCATTTTGTGATGAGATACAAATCTTCTCTTTGTCTGGGAACAATGCGGCGGCTACTGTTTGTCCCAAACAAACCACTGTTGCTACAGCCAGCTACGCAAAACTCACTTCCTTTTTGTGCAAGTGTCTTTTCCCATGAATCTCTGAAGAAAACTAATTTCCTCTAAACCAGTGGAATGATTATTGCTGCAAGTTTCAGGGTTAGCATAGAAAATGTCTATTTCAGAGTATCTTATGACTATACATATATAGATTTTTAATTTACAGACTAAATGTTTAACCACCACTGATTTCAACTAATAGTTTTTTCAGTAATTTAGTAAAAAAAAAGGAAGAAAAAAGTGACATGCTAACATATTTCAAACATATTTTTCAATTACTTTTAATAATTCTTGCTTACAGTGAAGGAAAATTGTTCAACTTCTCCAACCACACTTTTTCCTTCCACTCGACTTTCCATTAATATTAATCAATACAGAAATCTTAACAACTTCTAACCATAAAATTGAAAATAACAGAAGCACACACTTGGAATGTATAATCTTTTTGTGCAAGGATGTGTTTCATTTTGATAAGTAAACTTTATAATTATATTAGCATGTATTCTCTATCCTTTCCTAATCCTAATCACAACATAAGTTGCAGTATTTGTTAATAATAAACTAGGAAAGTGAAGAGAAAGTGATTTAAAGAACTCTTTTATGCTTAAAATATTCATGGGTCAAAGTTAAGATGTTAAACAAACAAAAAAAAACATCAGCTGCTGGACTGGAAAAGAGTTAAAAATGTAGCCCAAAAACTTTAGAAAATCTCAAGTAATTTTGATCAAAGCCACTTTCAAAGATTACAAAAAATTTAATTGGAAACAAAAAAAAAATCAAGTCCTCAATATTTATTCAGCAGTGATTTAACTTAAAGCTACCAAATGAAAAAACAAGTTACCATGTAACACCCCAAACTGTCTTTCAAAATGATTTCCTGTTCATCAACAGTGAACTGCTGATTTTCAAGAGGCTGGAGCTGCTCTATAGTTTTAAGTTAATGACTGAAACACAGGGCTGTATGGTGGAACAGCGGTTAGTATTGATGCCTTGCAACAAGAAGGTTGTGGGTTTGAATCACGAAGTCTGCATGATTGGGTTTTCTCTGGCTTCTACAGTCCAAAATCATGACTGTCAGGCTAAATTGGTTGATCTATATTGAATCAAAATTGCTCTAAGCTCTACTTTAATTTTGTTACTAAACACCTGATCTTAAAAAGTCCTGACATGAGACTTGAGAAACAAAGCCTTATTTTTCTTGTGTTTGTCACAGAAAACAAGCATAAAAGGTCTTTCAGCTGCTGAAATCTCATTCAGTCAAAAGTTCCAGAGTTCATTTGCTTCAGGGCGTTTTTTTCACCCTTTGACCTTATTTCTGCTTACAGGCATCACACTAATCAGTAATGGTGAGTTAGGTCAGAAGTGGTGGAAAAAAGAAAAGAAGGAAAAACAAATGGGAATCACAGCTTTCAGGAATGTTGGATTATTTCAAATCTCCGGTCTCACTCACCTCCTCGAAGGCAAACCTTCCCGACTGGTGGGGATGGAGCGCCTGCTCCCGCCTCCGCCGGCCCTCGCTGCTCCCGGATTGGTCGGCCTCCTGAAGGCGCGTGCGGGCTGCTGGTTGTACCGCTGTGAGTTCATGTGATAGGGGGGTCGGTAAGCAGACTCTTGACCAGAGGGGGACACTTCAGGATGATAAAAGGGCGGCGACTGATTGCTTTGAACGGGAGGCCCTTCTCCTCCTGTGTTTCTATATAGTGGCAATCCAGGGCTATGACTCCTGGAGACTGATGGGGAGTGATAAGACGGGTGTTGCCCAGGGTAACGAGAGGGAAAGTAAGGGTTTCCAGGTGATATAGCAGGTCCTCTGACACTCCCGGGATAATAACCAGCCCAGTTTGGTGGAGCGAAGGAGAGAGGAGCGGTCTGCGGACGTGGAGGAGGGGGTAAGCACTTCCTGGTCCGGTGAGACACACCCACTCCGCAGGTTTGAGAGCATTCTGACCACTCCCCCCACACAGACCACACGCCGTCAACTGGCTCCGCCTCAAAAACCTGCCTGGACCGTCGACCTGCCCCCTGAGAGACGAAAACACAACCAAACATCACATTTTGATGAATGTCTGACATCTTACAACCAGTTAAATCTGCTCGACTTTTCAGTCATGTAGCACAACTACTGAATCTCGTGACTTGATGATGAATTCAGAAAGCAATGCTGTGCAGAAATATTTAATAGTTCCCACAGGTCTGAACCAGACATGATCCGCGCCATCTTAGTAGGCAAGTTGATGCGCATCGCATAGCAGCTTCCAGACCAACAAAACAGAAATATGTGGACACTCTTAACCAATGTGCAAAAGAAAGATCCATGAACAAAATCGCTGCTGTCGGGATCGACTCGGAAAAGCATGCCAGACAAGCCGCCTCCAATCTTCTACTACCATAAAGTTAACTGCCTAGTGAACAGAGGAGCTTTACTGTCTGAAATATTGACTCGGTGTATAAATGTCTTTGTAAAAGATATACAGATGTTTTGTGTGAATAACAAGGTTCTGGTAACTGGCAGAGTAAGTAACATACACGTAGGTTAAATGTCCACCTTAGCTTGCAGACAAAAGCTACATTAGTTGAGCTAATTTTGCGAGTTCGGCAGTAAGTACTTCAGTAAATATCACTGATATTTATCTTAGTATTACACAGAAGTTTTTAAACTACTCAAAAATTGTAATCGAGTAGTGGTTGTACTGTAAATTGTTTATAGTTTAGCAACATGGCAAAAGCTAGTCCTAAGCTTGTAACTCTGTTGTTGTCATGGCAACTCCATAGCAACTGCCTGCCAAGATGGCTGCCAGCTACAAAGTTCCCAAAAGTGTGACGTCGGGATATAAATTTGAACTTATTCACGTCTTCTTATGGTGCAACTTAAACATAAAAGGAACTTAAAAAAAAAAGGTTAAACATATTTTACCAGGATATTTTTTAAGCAATAAGCCAACATGTCAAATCACTTTTTTATTGTTCATCAAAAAATTTGAAGACATACACCTACGTGTGTGTTACTTGAATTCATATTCAAAAATTACACATAAAACCTTTTTTATAGTTCAAACCCGTTACTCCTACATTAATTTAGCCACATTTTTGTTTTTGCAGCGATGTTTTTATTTAATTTTGCTTTTTGTTGGTTTTTCCATTGATTCATCAACCCTTGTTAAATGTGCTCACTGAGTAAATTTAATTTGAGGTTTTTCACATGTACTATTCAACAACAACACGGCTAAAGAAACAATTTAAAACCAGCTGCTCTTTTTTAAAAAGGTTATAAAACAGAGTATCAGTAGCATTACATAAAAGAAAACCTCGTTTTCAAAGTGGCCTAGGTCTCAGCAGACGGCAGCCTTAAATTCAACCTTAAAAAGTACTAAAAACTGAAAACTTTGGCACTATTAAGAGGAAATAATCCACAATGCCTATAAGCAGATGAAAAAATAAAAAACTCTTCAAAGATTTCCTCCCTCTGTAAATCCTGAACTCTTCATCACTTGGGCTTAAGAGTGTCTCAGCCACCTGCCAGCAGCAGTTTAAGAGCCGTCGGATAAATCCACAGCAGTTTGTGTTCACTAAAGTCACCCACAGCAGGACCAGCAGGACCACGGCTGACCCGGCGCTGTGTTTGTGTACATGTAAGTGTGAGTGCCTGTATGTGCGAGCCAGCTGGTAGCTTTGATGTCCTCCTCTGTGGCTGTAGATAAATGTTTCTTCTCTCATTTCATAACCGAGCTGCTGGCCTG
Source organism: Micropoecilia bifurca (assembly GCA_903067075.1). Classification (NCBI taxonomy): domain Eukaryota; kingdom Metazoa; phylum Chordata; class Actinopteri; order Cyprinodontiformes; family Poeciliidae; genus Micropoecilia; species Micropoecilia bifurca. The sequence goes on from CAEGAF010008654.1 coordinate 16,584, forward strand.
GTTGGCAGCGAGGCAAACATGCCAGCCGAACAAAAGTTGCCATTGAGCAGCAGGCACCAAGACGTAAATCTGTGCCCCGCTTCCCTCCGCCTTTTATTTACAAGTGCTTCAACGTGTGCGCAGGCGGAAACATGCAGGTAAACATGTGGCACTTAAACGTTGGCGGGCGGGTGAATGGGGGACAGGTGTAAGCGCCAAAAATGTCCTTCCCACCACATTAATAAGTTTCTGTTGCCCGTCTGGGGGGGAAACGGTAGGAGGCTAGGAGAAAAGCGAGGAGACATGGCGACGGAGGTGGGCTTGCTGTGTGCTGCTCTGTCGTTAATGAGTGCCATCAAACACACAGCTGCCACATAACTGAAAGTATTAATGAGCCGAGAGCAGTGACCCCTGCAGCAGCCACCGCTGACCCCTGGAGCTACTGGTGGAACTCCTGCCTCACTGTACAGGCAGACCTGATGGACTCTGGTGCATTAAAAACCGGCTGACTTTCTTCTTCACGGTTGAGAAAATGTAATTTTAACTTTACAGATCTGGCTGCAGGTGTGCAGGGATCTGGTGGAAGGAGACTAAGCAAAGTTGAAACTAGAAATCTGTGCAGATATTGGTGAAAAACCTTTAAAGTGACCTTAAATGGGATAATAAGTAAGCTTAAAAAAACTTCTTCTGTCTATCCAGTGTGTACAAATGCTGCTTTAATATAAGGTGGAAATTTAATTCAAGTTTAATTTGTTTTAGCTCAGTTGATTTATGCATCATTGATTGCAAGGAAGCAAACGGTAACTCTTTAAATTAATATTTTAATTTACTCAGCTTGTCACAAAGAAAAAATAAACAAAACAACTAAAATATATTCGCTACAAAAGTGTTAAAACCTTTTGAACTTTCACAATATCTGTTATATTACAACCACAAACTTTATTAAGACAGACCAAAGCAACGGTGTATGATTATGAAGTAGACAAAAAATGAGATTTAGTTTTTACGTTTTCTTTACAAATAAAAATCTAAAAAAGTGTGACATTGACTTTTATTTTGATACACATACATGAAAAGCAGCACAACTAATGGTCTGAACAACTAAAGAGCTTACACCACTGCGCAATCCATTAACAAATCATCTAATCCACATGGATCAGACTTGTTTGCAGTAAATTTATGGAAGAAGACGCTCTGTTCAAATAAAACCAAAACTGAAACTTCTGTTCCGCCTTCCAGCGGGACAAAACCCTTGGACATACAGGCAGACACAGATACGCTTCGTTTTAGACCAAAGTGTATATATGGCCCAGTCAAAGTAAAGACCCAACTCGAATTTGGCAAGACTTGAAAATCACTGGTGCTCTCCGTCCAGTCAGCTTGAGATGTTTTCCAAAGAAGAAAGAGCAACGGTTTAAGGGTCTGGTGAAGGCATATTGACCTTATTTGCAAATCAACACAACACTTTTAATTGCAGAGAAAAAGACACAATGTGTCCATTTCTTTTCCCTCTCAACTATACACTGCTTTCTGCACATAAAAAATTCCAATAAAATGCTGTGGATTGTGGATGTAAAGTAACAGAAACATTGAAGGGGCAAAAATAATTCTGTGAAGCACTGAAAGTGCTACTTAGAAATTCAAACGATTATTAATATGAAGGAATAAACCTGGGTATGGAGAAGGAAATCATTTATGCAGAGTAAATTTATGAATGAACAGGATGGTCACGCCGACTCAAAACAAGGCAGGCTGGAGTTTGCATGCTCCCCAAATCCAGTTACAACTCAACGCTTTAGTTTCTTTGGCTTCCTTAACACCTCAAATTAATTTAAATGTTCATTTTACCTTGAAACTCTCTCTGTGTGTCACAATATTCTCCTAAAGTTACCGTAACCTATAAAGATGTGCATTTAAAGGCGCTAGATTCCTGCAAATAAAGCCTTTTGGTTACATTTTTTTATATTATACTCTTTTTTTTTCAGTGTTTTTGGAATTATACTTTAAGCCCATTGGAAAAGTCCAAACCTGTCCTTTGACTCCTGACCCCTTTTCACCCCACTGTTGTGACAAAGTTGGTGTTTTTTTTTCTTCATTTTGCTGACCCGACTGGATGATCTAATGACTCACCTTCCTCTTGGCAGAACTGATGGTCAGTGAGGCCGTGACCACCACAAAGCCCCACAGCACGCAGAGCCTGGGGGAGAAAGAGAGGGTGAGAGACGAGGCCGACATGCACAGGATTTAAAACAACAGCAGACTGAATAAGGACCTTCATGAGGCCCAGAGTCGTTCCATGACATAAACGTGAAATCACGGTGAAGCCCACAGAAGCTTTCTTTATTCCCCCCTCAGCACCTTTCTGTAGATCGAACGCCCTATCGCATGTTCCAGTGACCTGTGTTTACTGTGGAAACCAATTATGCCACTTTGTTTCCCTCTCCAGGTGGCGAGCGGGCTGGGAGAGCCGTGGACAAGAGTTTCTTTTTCCCCCGCTGGAAGTTCACGGGCAAACATCCCGACATCAATCTGGGAAATCCAGGGAGGCGTTAACAAACAAACGGAGTTTAAACAGCAAGCAAGTTTTTCTTTGGAATGCCTCTCCCAAGGACTGCACACACCCTGAGGATGTGGTTTAACAAACACACACGCACACACACACACACACTCACACACACACACACACACACTCTCAGCAACCACCCTCATAGCTCAGTGGTGCAATCAGTCTGTAAAATTCATCTTGAGCAGTAAGGTTTTTAATCTTTCTGGAGGGTTACAGTGACTTGCAAAAGTATCCTCATCCCTTGTGACAGATCAACATGAAGTAGATCATATTAGTATAAGGCTCCCTGTTCCTGCTGAAGGAAAGCAAACTCCGCACCATGATGCCACCATCACCATGCTTCACCATGTGAACGCAAAAGTTTGCATTTAGGTTCAAAAGGCTCGTGGCAAATTGCAAATTGGACTTGTGATTGTTGCTGCGTAAAATTACAGATTTTGCAGGATCTTTTTCAAAAACGGTTTATAAATGTTTCTGGTTTATTTTTACAATAAGATGGTATTGCAAAAAAGTTTACATAGTTGCACAGAATCATCCTAAAAGGAGGATTTCAACAGTTAATATCTAAAGTACAAATAACACTTTTAAATATCTCCTTGAAAGAGCACCTATAATACAAATAAACTCATGTTGTGAGGGGACGTCAAAGTGCAGAAGAAAAACACACAAATTGTGCAGAATATCTCAAAATGGTGTTTGCAAATCAGCAAAAATGTGAAACAGGAAGCTGAATTAAGGCAACTGGTCAAGATTGAACTGGGCTGCAGTGATAGTCAGAAAAGAAATAAATACAGAAAATGTTACGATGTTTCATCAAATTTGCAGACAAGGTGCGATGAAACTGGAAGTCCGTGCAAAACTTGTGAATGATGAGGGGAAAATTACATTTATAGTTGTGATCACATAACTTTCTTGAGGGACTGATCATTGCTTTATGAACAGACTCTCCCACCTGAGCTGTGGATCTCTGCAGCTCCTCCAGGACGGAGCTGCAGATCTCTACTTCTCTGATTAATTCTCTCCTTACCGGCCTGTCAGTTTAGGTGGAAGGCTGTGTCTGGGTATGTTTACACTTGAATGTTATTATTCTAACTTTTGTATCATTACAGACATCATATTTGAGCAAGCCTTGCCCCAGAATCTCAATTAGATTTATGTCTAGGCTTTGACTGGGCCACTCTGATACTTGAATAATGTTCTAGCATTCCCATTGCAGCTTTACCTGCCCCAGTCTAAAGTCTTTTTCAGCCTCTCACAGGTTTTATTCCTTCCAGGATTTTTCCGTATTTAACCCCATCTGTAACTCAGCCACCCTGACCTGCTGAAGACAAACATCTTCACAGTATGATACTGCCACCACCTTGTCTCACAATGGGAAAGGTGTCGGGATATTGTTTCATAAACAAACCCTGATTTCTCTATAACTTTACTAGCGATGCCTTTGCAGAACTGCTACATTTCTACTGGAGTTATGAATACTTTTGCAAGGCGCTGCAACTTCATATGAGCTCAAATGTCGGGGTATGAGTGACAAAAACAGCTTTTAGGGTTTTGATTTTTGCTATAAAAGTAGGATAATTTCACACACATGCACTTGTTTCAGTTAGAAGGCAACCTATCATGATTTAACAAGCTCCAAAACATCGAGACAAGTGCAGTGCAGCCAGAGGAACTGGACGGTAGTCAGAAAATGAACCCCAAACAACTGGGTTCAGATAGACGCTGCAGCGACGGAGAGCCGAACCATGGCCGCGATCAGCAGTCCGCAAGCCACATGTAGGCAAAGTAATCGGTCCTTTCTTCCCACTGTGGTGCACCGCCGCGGTCTCTGGAAACTTCCCCACACCACACAATTACCCCCGGAAAAAAAAACTCACACAGAGGTCCGGGACTGAGCCCGGCAGCCACACAACAGAGCCGCTCAGGCCGAAGTAACGACCCCCTACCGGGCTCCACGTTTCCCCGCACGGCCGCTACAGTGGCACATTGTAGAATAAACCCCGAGCAAAGAGAGAGAGAGAAAGATTTACATCAGGGGGAAACCTGAGGGGGGGGGGGGGAATCCGCCCTGAGGAGAAACAGGGAGATCCTGACTAAAAAGTAAAGACCTATGCGACTCTGCACCCTGTGCGCAACACGTAGGCGTCGTGCGTAAAACCAAAAGCCAGAATACAAAAGTTTTGAAAACACCTTCACCACGATCAGCTTTAAAGGATGCAAACGTGTCGGAGTGAACAGCAGCAGCAGCAGCAGCAGCAGCAGCAGCCGGAGAAGTCCAAGTTTTACCTGAACAGGGAACCGAACTGCATACTCCAGCGGTCTCTCTTCTGACCCACAGGTTATCGACTGGGTGTCCGGATTAAGGGTCCGGTTCGGTCCTGGAGGACAAGTGATGAAGTTCCAGTCAGGGTTTCTTCTGCTCTCAGACTTTCTGTCCCCTTCCCTCTGTCACAGTCACTCCCCGTGATTTCTACAGAGTGGGAAGGGTTGAGCTCTCTCTCTCTCTCTCTCTCTCTCTCTCTCTCTCTCTCTCTCTCTCTCTCTCTCTCTCTCTCTCTCTCTCTCTCTCGCTCTCTCTCTCTCTCTCTGCTGATCCAGTTCAACCTACAACTTTTTGTGGGTCCTTATTATAAAACTAGTGACGCTTGGACAGATTACACAACTCTCCCTGCACTCTCTCCCACTTCCACACACTCACTCAAACTGCGTCTTGACAGAGTGACTATATGACTGTGTGTTGCAGCAATCATAGTCCTACAAACACAAATGCCTTTCCGTCTGTAATGTGTTTCTTTAGGATACCAGTCAAGTGAAGAAGTGTGATTTGTATCCCATTACTAGAGATGGTAACTGTAATTTCAAATTTATTCGTAATTATTGATGCTTTTATTGAATAAACAGTGGAGAAAATAGCAAAACTATCAAACTTTTGACAAAAAGGACAGTTTAATTGGATTCCCATCTTTTTTCCTTTTTTTACAATTAGAGTACATTGGCATTCAGCTCCCTTTAATAAGATATGTCTAAATAAAATTAGTGAGTGGAGTATTGTGAAAGCCTGAGGGTTTTGTTAGAAAACAGTAGCAAACAAAAAGCACGATGAAGGTGAAGGGTAAAGTTGTGGAAAAGTTTAAAGTAGTGTTACATTATGGAGATCGGTTCAAGTCATCATCTATAAAAGTGAAAAGTTTGTCACAGCTGCAAAACTACCAAAAACACAGCCATGGACCCAAACTTCAAGGATGGGAAATGAGAGTCAAAGAAGCAGTCAGGCCTGTTGTCAAGGTGACCATGACAACAGACAGCTTGCCACAAGACAAGTAAGAAAAAGCAACAGACATGTTAAGGAAGGAGTTCAGGTTAAATGAGCTAGAAAATACTTTGTGTGGTGAAAAACTACTTATTTCCTTCTATCCTGATGATGGGACATGACGGTGGTGGCAGCATGGTGTGGGGTGCTTTGCTTCTGTAAGGATTAAGGAAGATTAAGGGGTGACTGAAACAAAGGAGACAGAGGAGATGATTACTGGGATCAGGATTAGGTAGAAAGTAGAACATTTTAGAATCAGGGAGCCAATCAGAAGCTCTGTAATAATAATAATGAACACTGGGATGATTAATACAAACTAAAAATAAACATGATAAAACCGACTGCAGTGAAACGTAGATCTGTAAAGTTTTGAGTACACATGTATGCCACTTTGTTTCTGAATTATGCTTTCTAATTCTCACAGCTGCTTTCTTGTTACACAGTCCATCATCGTCGTCGTGCCGATCAGGAGGAATGATCCACTTTCCGCCAGAAACAAACAATATTCTGGCAGCAGCTGCAGCCAAGACTCTCTTTGGGACAAGTTCAACGGACTGCGAGCCGAACATCATCAGATACACGAGTCCTCCTCATTTTTATTTTACAGCAAATGAATGAAATATATCTGTTGGCTCAGCAGAAAGACCTTTTACATGATACAAATGAGCTTGTGTGTTTTTTTTTCTTTCTTTGCTGTTTAATCCCTTTTGAAGCCCAGAAAGCAGACATGCTCCAGCAATTTGGAGCCCAGATAAGTGCACCCAGGAGAGAAGCCACTTCTGAGGCGGCGTTATGAGTGTGTACATGTAGATGTGCGTGTTTGTGGGCTGGGAACTCCTCTCCGCTTTGGTCTGAACCAGATGTGAGCCAACTTGTTTACTCTGTGTGAAGATAGAGATGCGGGGAGATTTACAGTAATTGGCTTTTTGAAACGCAGAGCAGGCAGCGAAGGGGAGGAGAGTGAAATGGGTGGAGATGAGAAGATTGACAGCTTATCTAAGAGTCTTAAGGGCTTTACTCAAAGTCTAAGGAACTATTATGTTTCGAACTAATATAATTTAATTAGAAAACATTTTATTGGTAAAAAAAAAAACACTGCCTGATTTAACTATTTAAAAATATCTAAACTTGAAAAAATAAAAAATGTGTTTTCGTGTTTTCGGCTTTTCAAAAACAAAAATATTCCAACGCTTATGTTATTGGCAGATTGTTTAACATCATAGCCACAAATGTATTGAATTTCATTTAATTTTCAACATTTTTACCAAACATACATGTACATAGCTGAATGTATTCTCCTGATTGTGGAAATGTACTCAGTCACTTTTAAACTACTGCCCCTGAATATTATGTATTAAATCACCATCTGTGCTTACAAAGTTATTTTTGTTTATTTAATTTTGCACCACTATGTACTAATTTATCACTATGTAGGTGAACTCCATCAAAATGTTGTTGCTACCCTTAGCTGTTATTATTTTGATGAAAACAAATTCAATACAGCTCTGGAAAAAATTAAGAAACCACTTAAAGTTTCTCTGATTTTACTCTTTATAGGTAGATGTTTGAGTAAAATGAACTTTGTTATCTTATTCTATGAACTACTGACAACACGTCTCAGAAATTCCAAGTAAAGGTTTTGTATTTATTTGCAGAAAATGAGAAATGGTCAAAATAACGAAAAAGATACAGCGCTTTCAAACCTCAAATAATGCAAAGAAAACAAGTTCATATTCATTTAGAAACAAAAATACTAATATTTTAATTCAGAAAGAGTTCAGAGATCAATATTTGGTGGAATATCCAGGAGGTTTTCAATGGGGTTCTGTGTAGTGGGTCTTCATTTATTTCCAGAGCTGAATATTGGAAACAATCAGCACTGGAAATCACCAAAATATGACCAGCTGTGTGTAAAATAATCTCAGTTTAAACACAGCAGGGAAACGCTAACTCTAGAGGAGCTGCAGCGATCCACCACTCAGGTGGGAGGCTCTGTCTACATGACAATCATGCACCTCAAAAATTTGACCTTCATGGTAGAAAGGTAAATAAAGTCCTGTTTGCAGTTTGCCACAAACCATGTGGGGACAGAGTAAAGGTGCTCTGGTTAGATGGGAACCTGTATAGTAACGAAGTAAAAATACTTCACTACTTCACTTAAGTATATTTTGGAGTACTTCATACTTTCCTCGAGTGTAAAATTTTTTGATAACTTTCACTTTTACTTCACTATATTTCTGAACTTAATTTCATACTTTTACTCTGATACATTTTCAATGTGTGTTTTAGTAACTCGTTACAAAAAGCAGAGAGAGAGAAACGCTCATGTTTTGACTCACCTACTGATTGACTGATTGTCTGACACAAATGGAGCCCCATACAACATGAAGCATATATGTATATGGTTCATGTCAGAAGCTGGTTCAGTTGTAAAGCAGGTTAAGTTACCTTGTGCTGTAGGTAAAGCACCTAACTTTCTTAACCAAATGATGCCTGCAGGTTTAATTTTGCCTGCACTTGGTTCTGTACATTATTTTAACTGTATTTGAAGTTTACTAAAATATAAAAAATGTCATTCAAACTGCATTTGTCTTGTTTTACTTTATACTTATACTTTTCATTACATTACTTGAGTACATCCATTTTTACAGTAATTTCCATACTTAAGTATAAGATGTTTCAGATAATTTAAGACTTTAACTCAAGTAACATTTCAGTCAGTGACTTGGACTTTTACCAAAGTCATATTTTGGAGAGGAACCTAAACTTTTACTTGACTCTGAGATTTCAGTACTTTATACAACACTGGATGGGAGTCCAGAGTTTGAAAACTAACTCCGCACATCTCCTTAAGCACATCATCCCCACTGAGAAGCTGTGGCTATGCTTTTCTTCAGAAAGAGCAGGGAAGTGACTTAACAGGAAGATCTGTACATTTATTTATGACTTTGCGTTGGTCCACCACAAAAATGGAATAAAAAAATTGTGAAGTTTGTGGACATAAATGGGACTTTTTTCTGACTGGAGAAAAATCTGGTGCATATTATATGCTGTAGAATAACAAAGTTGCTTTATTTTGCATGTGGTGATTTTTCACAAACAAGCCAAAAAATATATTCCTTGCTCTCATGAAAATGGAATATCCGAAGTATTTTAAAAAATTTATGTGCCGCATATTTGTCCAAATCTGGTTTACGTTATTGAGTCTTTAATCTTTTAAGTCCATTTGTGCTTCAGTGTAGCCGGATGACACTTTAATAAAAGCAAAACAAACATCACTTTTGGCACTTTAAGCAAAGAAAATGCTGGAGAGCTCGCATGATTTATTGTCGTGAGAGGAGGAGCTTTCAGTCAATCAGACAAAAAGCAGCGCGTGAGAAGACAGCAAAACAGAAGAGAAACAAATAACGGCAGAAAGGGAAGGAACTTTGAAAGTTAGGATGCAGCTTACATCTAATTAGACATGATTTGGCAAAAATAAACAAGCATCTGACTCTGAAGCCCAATTTCAAAAGTGTCATATTCCAAATGCAACCCCAAAATTACAGATTGATTCAGACTAAAACCTACAGAATCAGGTTAATTTATGAGCTAATTCTGAAGTTCAGCGACAAATATTTACTAAAAATGCACTGTAAATGTTTGTGAAGTGGTTTTCCTTTGGTCTGTGTTTGCTCCAGTGGGGAGAAGAGTCAGAGTATACAAAAAAGACAGATCACAGAGGACAACGTGTTCCTACTGAGCATATGTATGGAAGTACACGTGTAATCACAGGCTAGAGGTCTTCTTCAGGGCAAAGCACAACCATTTTGCTAAATTACGCTCCAATTTATGGTATGAATGTAAAAGGATATGCCTTAGGACTGGGGAAAGTGCTGATTTCTAATCAGTATGTGCAACATGTGGAAAAGATCCTAACATGGATGATAACTTTTTAAAATCAGTTCAAAGAATTCTTAATATCTCTTACACACAGATAGCTGTCGCTGTCAACATCTGTCCACTTATTTGAGATCTGGGACAACATGTTCAGGAGGGAACCCCAGAAATCCCTCTCTAAGGTCCAACTAGAGCCAGGAGGAGGGCCTTATTGCTGTCAATCATGCTAGTCCCTCTTCCTCTCTGCTACGCTGCAGCTAGCAGAACCTGTTGTGAATGCTAAGGCTAGTTAGCATGGCCACTGCTGATGGTTGATAAATAGTTTTCTTGCAATGGTAAGCTGTTTCTCCACTAGTACCATATTGAAGAGGATGTACACGAGGTTGATTGACAGCGCTAAGACCTTCCTCCTGGCTGTGGCGCTGTGGTGTATTTCTTTAGATTACAATAGGAACACAAGGAGGAAGCAGTAGAGCTCGATCTTTTTACAGTTTATCTGTCTCATATCATACTGTCACAACGGGATGACGATTTTATCAAAAATGTAAAAAATCAACAACATATTTTTAAAATAAAAGTTACAGGAGATTACACAAAAAACATTTACCTTTTATTTAAAAATTGTATGTTGAACCCAGTTTATATAATTCTCCATAATCACTGAATATTTTTTTATTGCCATTACAGCGATTAACACATTATCTTCATTGTCAACCAGATTTTATTACTGGTGTTTTGACAGGCCTTGCTTGGTGATGAACTCTAAGTCTTTTAGGTTGGAAGTCCTTCTTGTCTTTACTCTAATCTTTAGCTACTTCAGCAGATTTATTTCTGAAGATGTTTGTATCACTTTCCAGTCAAAGGAAACATGCTGGGTAAATTTAAAAATCCCCATAAATCTTACTCTGCCAGGGATAAGAACTATTCTGAGTTTAGAAGATATGACTGTCAACACACTGAATAAAGTCCTTAAATGAAAGCAACAGACTAAAGTACTAAGATAAAAAAAAACACGGTATGATTCCAGTCCAGACTCTTCGGCAGCATCACGTCACTCTCAGCGTTGGTTAACTATTTCCATTAAGAGTTCCCACCCTGCTGCTGTGGAGCAAGCTTGGAGGAATAGTCGAATATATATCAACAAACCCCAAGCATGAGATGTCCCTGAGCTCGGCCAGCTGCTTTTTTTGGACGCCCTTCCTACAATATGAAAACAGAGATGGTGATGGAGATTAGTGACTTCAAAGCCAACAACTGAAGAATAATCCACAATGCACAGAAGGCTTTAAGATTTGATCTGTAATAAAATAAAATAAAAAAATGCTAAAGGCGTATCAAGAACGATGAGTCCACAGGCTAAAACACACGGACACATCCTCTGCAGCTCCTGGTGAGTCAGATTAGTGAAATGGGGGCTTTGGACTTCTGAGCACTATGTCTATCAGTAGCTACAATTAGCAAGAGGTCATTTCCATGGTCACCGGTGGTCCATGACCATTTTAACCCAGTGCAGCCTTCCTCCCTCCTCGATCTCCATCTTCTCCACTTTCTTCTTTCCCTTCATCTCTGAGACGTTCTGGCCTGCTGACAGACACGCACCGCCACCCACAAGAACCTAATTAGCATCATGTCCATCTCAACCACTCAGCACAACAAAATACAGCCAGTTGGGGTCCTAGAGGAGGTCTATATGTAGCAGCAGATTTGTTGTTTGTCTCGGCCTGCTGATCTGAATAATAGCACTGCAGATCAGAGTCACGACTCCCAGTGGGAGTGATAAATCAACTTAAAAAATAACTTCTTGCATGTATACACACACCCTGCTTTTAGAAAACACACACCACACATCCCTATAGGCCCAGACGACAGAGGACCACAACTCTTTCACTGGTGAAGTTAATGCGTGGTTCCTCACAGCAGCTGAGGAGTCTCTGATGTGCCCCTTAAAGTTCAAGAAAAAGTTCAAAAACATGAAGATCAAGGGACACGGCCGTCCTGTTCCTGGTCACAAAACGCCTGATTGAAGTGACAGAGTTCTGGATTGGTTCAGGTCCAACTTGGCAGGGTGAATTTTCCACGGTAAACTCTTGGCTTGTGTATCCTTTTACTGTGGGATACCACAAGGCTGAGTTTTAGGCCCCCTTCTAGATACACTGTATTTCAGAGACATGAGGCAGTAATTCTTGGAATAAAAGAACGATATTGAGCAATATTCATTTTACTCAAACATAAAATCAGAGAAACTGATAAATTTACATGGTCTCTTAATTTTTTCCAGAGCTGTGCATGCAAGAATTAGTGAATGACTGATTGTGATATAAAGTGCTTTGGTGTCGTTTGACTTGATAAAGAGTATTCGAGCCATTTAACCATTTTAGAATAATTTGTGTTCGTTGGGCTCATCGCGACTTGGGCTTTTTCTGTAAAGATTTCGGCTTCTGTTGTTATCTGCGACCATAGCTCAAACTGAAGTGGGAGTGCACATCAGCAAAATCTCATCTTAACATGACGTGCCAACAAAACCAACGACTTGAAAGCAGATCAAACGCTGAGAAAGCTCAAAGTTATTTTTAAAGCTCTCCTTTATTCTGCTCCCTCCCTCTCTTTGAGCCGACTTCAGCACATGTGAACTTTACATGAAGGCATGTTGGCACAAACCGAAGCCCGAACAGGGCAAAGCTGGTGAAAACAAACATGCTCCAAGCTGAATCTAGGCGACGTTTTTCCACCTAATTTACACAAAAAGTATCTGGTGAAGGCAGCCAGGAGGGGAGAAAAGATGCCTGACCTAAAAGCACTTGCAGCCTGAGGAGTCCTGGTCGGGGGAGAGTGAAAGAGAGAGAATGACAGACGGCGACACAAAGGAGGCGCAAAGAAAGGCAGCCACAGAGCAGGATGAAAGGGAATGCGAGAAAAGGAGGTAATGGCAGATTAGAGGGGAACAGAGCATGTGTAAATGGAGGCTAAAAGAGAAAACGCTCTGTGAGAGGGAGCTGATTTGTCTGGCTCAGATGGAGTCAATATTTGCTCCATTCCTCCCATCGTTCCGTGCCAAGGTACAGATCAAAGCGAAATGTGCGATCTGAAAGCACTACGGAGAGCCAGAGGAGGAACCAGTCTACATATTTACCGTCTGCTGAGGACGTGGCTGGAAGGCCAGATAGAGAAACAGTGAACATGAACATACACTCCACAAACCTCAGGGACAGTAGGAATGTCGCTGTCACCGCTATCCTTTTACACCCACCCTTTTTTTTAAGCAGTCTCAAACCTTGCAGGGTTTCCCCACTGGCTTGTATCTAAATGGGTGGCAATTATAGACCACACACAATCACAGCAGCCACTCAGCAAGGTCAATCAACCTGTTTTTGTTTGTTTGTGGAGGAAGCCAGAGCACCCAGAGAAAACTCTCACATGCATGGGAGAACGTTGCAATCTCCACTCAGAAAGGCCTCTACTGGGATTTGAACCTAAAAACTGTGGTACTATGTAGCTCAGGTCACCACAAAAGGAAAATGATATGCAACCTGTTATTAGACCAAGACACGTTGAGTTAATCCACTGAAAGCAAATCCTAAAATATTATTTAGCAGCATCTTATTTCTTATGAATCATTCTCAGACAGACCATACTCTGCTAATCTGTGCTGAACTGAATGGCAAGAAACCGGATTTAAATTCTCAATCTCTTTTGGATTCCCTTTAAATTTATTGATTCCATTTGATTGCTAATAACTGGATTTGAGCCTTTTCACTTCATATCAAGTAAGGTCAATTGGGATCAATTACAAAAGTTTGAGAGAAGAACTCCAGTAGAAAAATGTGCAACAAAGTTTGAGGCTTTGACTGCATGACAGATTTATGGTTTTCTGGATTGGCAGCTTTGTAAATGCCAGCCAATATTGTCAACTGGCAAAGATATTTCATCTATCCTAGTTGGATTTTCTTTCAATATTTTTAGATCAGCTCTATATAAACAATCTGCAAATTGGTGGAGTTTTTGTAAATAACTCAGAGAAACATTCTATAAAAAAATCCACAAACAGGTGAATCCTGAAAAAAGCGCAATTCCACTGTGGTAACCTTGATGATGACTTCTATTTGGACTCAGAGATGGGATTTTCCCAGTTTGCAGTTGGAAAAACAACAACATCTGGCTGATCACCAACCAGGATCCAATATGGCTGCCAGCGTGTAGAAAGTGGTGAAAGTTGTAATTATATACTGTTAGACCAGTGACTTCTGACATACTGCTGCATTAGTGTTTGAATGGATTAATCAGTTTTTTCAACTCTGGCGTAACCTCATTGTTCTGTACCAAGTTCTGACCTCCGATCTCTGAGAAAAATCAAGTGCAGTATGAAGCCGTTGTCATACCAACATGAATGTTTTGGAAAATGTTGGTTATAAAATGGAGATTGTTGTAAACTTTGTCTGTATAGAAATGCTAAGGAAAAACTTTAACCTTGAACATCTAAACCACAAGATGAGCCACTCTCTCCTTCTTGTTCTAAAGATTTACACAAGTAATTTCAGCATTATTGCCTCCTACTGGTCCAGCATAGACATTACAGCTCTTTTTTTTTTACAGAGCTGGTGTAGATGTTAAGTTTTTATAAAATCAGTAGATAAAAATTGTATTTATTATGTCCTTAGCTAATATTAGCACCTCATTAGCAACCTTTCCTCCGTGTGTTCATTAATTAATGGATTAATAATCAACTGACTGAGCCAGAGCATTTTGAGGTGTTCTGGTTGCGTGTGCTTGAAATTAGAGATAAATCAGAATTCATATTTATTCCCATCTTGTTACATCAAGCCCATCATATTTCATAAAACCTTGTGGGAAAACATTTACATTTGTTTCGATGCATTCAGTGAAATGAAACTCCTGGCATATCAAAACAAAACTCGTCTTTGGTGGTTTAGTCCCGCTGTCGTATACATACAACAGCTACGGAAGCGCATTGTACGGAAGCGCATTGCTGTCACGCAGGAAAAAAAAAATTCGAGCGCTATCACGTTATAACGTGATATGTATCTTGTTNGTTAAAACGTGATAGTATCACGTTAAAACGTGTTACGTAACACGTTAAAACGTGATACGTATCACGTTAAAACGTGATACATATCTTGTTAAAACGTGATAGTATCACGTTAAAACGTGATACGTATCTTGTTAAAACGTGATAGTGATACGTATCTTGTTAAAACGTGATACCTATCACGTTAAAACGTGATAATTTTATGTCCAGAAAGGGGCTGTGTTATGTTAGCCTATTACAGTAGCTAACATGAATTGGTCAGGTTTCCCTTCATGTTAGGTCTATGGATACAGATGCTGCTTTGCACTGCGGTTAAAACCTTTAATAACATGAGCAGAATCCTAAACAGAACGGGATGCACAGAAAGAAACGTCAGTTCGGTCCTCTAGCTGTGGGCCGTTCCTGACTGTTTGGGTCTAAGCTGCAGTTGTTGCAGTTGCAGTATCACGTTTTAACAAGATACGTATCATGTTTTAACGATAGTATCACGTTATAACATGATAAGTATCACGTTTTAACAAGATACGTATCACGTTATAACGTGATAGCGCTCAAATTTTTTTGTCCTGCGTGATAGCAATGCGCTTCCGTACAACAGCAGATGCATACATGTGGAAACAAATGTCTGTTTCACAGCCGATTCCCCATGAAACCGTCCTCTCACGGCCTCCATGTGCAGCGCCGTGTCGAGACAAAAGCTCTCCACAGAACCGCAGCTCAGATACTTTTCTGAAGTGAAACCAGACCCGGACAACAAGAGGCAGCGGGTGGAGCGGGTGGAGCTGCCCGTAATGAGGAGATGCAGTCGCAACGAAGAAGACAAGAACAAGTTCAGCTCGCTTTTAATTGGCTGACAAAAACTGCTGGTGGAACCTTGTTCCAATTACTCGCACAAAGACCAATTGTTGCCCGCTCTCCTCGCCAGGAGGTCACATACATCCTCGAAACAATAACAAACAAATTAGACAAATGTTTGCGTGAAATGAGCCCATATGGTATGGCTTGGCACGGCTCAGTTATGCTTGGCACAGGAGGATGTGTGAGAGTGACGCTGCTGGATGAGAGCTTGGTATGTTTATGGCTGACTGGGCTTAGACCGCTGAGTGTTGCATCACTGCCTGCATCTCGGCTAAGTGACCTCGTTGAATCCTTGCCCTGTTCATTCACCAATTTGAGAGGACACTGATGACAGACTGTGGCCAAATATGGCTGAATTACTGCTTTATAAAAAAGGCAACCAAAGGGTAAAAGACGTATTTGGTTAAAACAAGCTCCTATATCTTCCTGCCATGTTACTTGTAAGTTAGATTTGTCTTCTTTCTAGTGTACCAAGATATTTTCACTATAAACTAGACAAAAAATACTTGGTAATATTTTGTTTTTTGCAGTGATTACAGCAGCATAGTTTAATGTTTATTAATAATGCTATAAACATCATGGACAGATAACTGCAACATTGCCTTAAATGTGTAATTTGTTTTAAATCATTTTTAAATAGACTTCTCAGTGTTTCCACAGACCAATGAGTTTGTTTTTTTAGAAAGCACAAATAAATCCAGACTTCAGCTGCTCTGCAGTCCAGGGTCATTGTTGCCTGATTCTCCACTTACATTTCTAACTGGAGACAGATCAGGGCTGCTGGCAAACTGGTCCAGGTCTCCTTCTCATCTGTGGCATTTTACCTCATGAGATAACCAGAGATATATCCCTCTGGTGGTAGCCCACATCGCATTAAAATTCCAGAATTGCACTTTCACGCAAACGGTATGGAAATCAGAGATATCAGGCTCCGACTTCGACTGATAATCACTTGGATGTTCGTTCTTGTCTTTGGCACGTTGGGTCTGACATCTGTTTTTCCTCAAAGAGAGCTGACATGTGGATCTATCTGTCCACCCGATCAACTAGCAGTGTGCAGTCGGGTGGGTTTAGATGTGGGCAGCATGGGCGGGCGCCCAGGGCGGCATTAGAAGGGGGCGTTTGGAAGGAACACAAGCATGAAAGAGAGAGAGAGAAAAAAGCTTTTTCATCTCTGTTGCATGCTGATTGAGCTTTGTTTAGTTGAGTTATGAGTGGAGGGCAGATGGAGATGATCACTCATGCAAGCTGAAGGAAAGATAAAATCACCCATGTTGGCAATAATCTTAACCAGTTATTAGGAGAGTGGTTGGTTTAGTGGAAGAAAATCTTCCTTTTCCTGACTGAAGGAAGAGGACACTCCAGCATGAACACAAAACCTCAGGAGATCTGATTTCAACACATCCACATCACCTCCTTCTTACCTGTGTGAGAACATTGTTTTCATGTAATAGCTGGGTGGAGGACATCGTTTCTTGCATCGAATTTAATATGTAATCACAATTTGACTCATGAAACGGCACATTTTTGCAGCCACTCCACAATAAACCATGAGTTCAAGTCTCCACCTTCAAACAGCAGATTTAATCTCTATGGATAATTTCCTTGTTCCTGACAAGGAGAGAAAAGCACAAGTTATTTATTTAGGAGTAGCCACGGCTCAGGGGGACGAAGCAAGTTGACCTCTTTCCAAAAGGTTTACGGTTTGATTCTTGACAGGTCAGAGAGGTCAGACAGCTCACTCGGTATTGGACGGAAAACGTCCAAAATGGTCAAAGGGAATAATTGAGAGCTTTAAGAAAGCTGTGAAAGAGCCCAGGCAGAAATGTGCAGAACTCCAAGCTGCTGTGGCGTCGAGGGGCCCATATCACCACACAACAGAGCTGCGGGTTAACGCTGGACTGACAGAGAGGCCCCGTCATCGCACCACGTGCTGAATAATGCATATTCTCACACAAATTAGCATTTAATTGAATTAACAAACAATCCCAGGTGAAGTTTGGAATTCGGGGCCCGAAGCAGCTGACAGCCGTCTTAGAGGAACTCTGGACACAATGTGAAGCTCACTTTTGTGCCGGGCGTCTCTGAAGATTGGAGAAGAGAGTGAAACACTTTTTGTGGAGGAATGCATTTGTTATTCCAACTTGTCAGTTTGATGGCTCAGTTTTTTGCTCATTGTTAATTTGCAAATTGTAAAGGGGTCTTGAGGAGATCAAGGCCCCTGTGTGAGTCTACAAACTCACTTTTACTCACAGATCCTCACATAAACACACAGGCCAGTGTAAACTGGAAGAAGAAAAGCTGTGGAGACCTTGGACTTGATAAAACACAGCGGACAACACCGGCAAATAAAATGGCTCCACAAATCTCCCTCTTTTATGTGGATTTTATTTAAAGATCCTCTTCCCTTTTCATTGTTCCTTTTGCTCCTTCCACCACAGTTTTTCTTTCCACACAACTCTTCATTTATATGCTTGTGACTGTGGAGGCACCAATATATTTGTGCTAAAATCCCTTTTTGATAGATGTTTGAATCTTCATTAGTTTTAAAAAACTGAAATGAATAGACATGAATAGACATATATTTTAACATTTTAGATTATGTTCTAGTTTATCGACGAGTCTTCATTATAAAAGCTGCTCATTTAAGTCAATTTTACACAATATGATCACAATTTTCTTCAGAATATGAATGCATAAAGAATACAGATATTTTGCTAAAAGTCACAAAAGTAAAACATTTTCCAGCAGGAAGTTGACACTTGCATCCAAATGGATGAATAGCTCTGAAACAACCAGGAATAATGATGAGCATCTTATTTAAAAAATATGCTCTGAAGTCTCATCTTTCATGACTTAAACTGCCATCCTCTGCAAGTTAAAGTTACGCCAGAAAAACAAATCCTCAGCGTCAGAGGTCTTCTCCTCTCACTCCTAAAACTCACCCAGCTTTTTCATGTCAAGCTGAAATCAAACATGCACTATAATCTATGAAATGAATTGCGTCTTTGCAAGAAGACTCACACTAGATGCATTAACTTTAATCAGTGTTGATTATATATTGAGGAAACAAGATGATCGTGCTTGATTTTAGTTAGAAAGCCAAAATATTTCTCTTCGGGTGGCTTTTCTTACATGCTGGACGTGTTTCAGTCCAACCCACATGTCTCCTGGCAGCTTTTCTCTGACTGCTCCTAGAGCTCTGAAGATCTGACCAGATAAAGGTCTGCAATTCCAGAGAATGGAAGCAGTAGTTTATCATCCATAATAAGGATTTAAAAGCTCCTACATCTTGCTGAAAAGTTACTTGTAAATTAGAACCAAATCTTCTTGCTAAACTTTGCTTCGTTTTTTTTTGCTGTGCTGCAGCTGCATGGGGGATGATAATAGTAAATATTTGCAGATCTGGAGTGAGCATGGCTTTATTCTTCTCGCTTACAAAAGTGACCTGAGAGTCAACATGGCCCTTGACCTCCTCCTGAAACCATAGACCCCTCCCTCCCAGGAGCGTTTCAACAGGTTTGCAGAAACAATAAACCGAAAACCTCTTTCACACAGCGGCTGCTCGTCGGAGTCCGCTCCCTCCAGGCGGGACGGGGAGCCGGGTCAGCTGCGGTGCTGAGCATAGCAGACATACCTTGGAGGAATCCGATGCCAGGAGGACACTGTGCACCAGTGTGCCGAGCTGGGAGCCATCTGAGTGTCTCTGCAAGTGTGACTTTCCCAGCTCAGCGTAAGTTTGCAGAAACATCCATTGCTAATGTAAATCTAAGTGGAAAAAGCATGCAGAGACAAAGGATCCTGTGGGTGAACCGGTTTGTAGGCGCAGCAGCAGAGCCAGAATGTTCCCCCAGTGTAAAGATGGGAGTCGGTTCTGCAGCTGGGCAGAGATACTGGGCCCAGATAGGTTTCTGGAAGAGAGGGGCAGTGTGGGTGGCCTGAGGTTTTTGGTGTATCCAGTCAAAGAGGAAAGTCGATCCGACAGTTCTCCTGGGGCTGACTTACATTTACAACTAAATCTGTACAGCTCTGACTGATAGATGCTCGACTCTGGAAACACTCAGAAGAAAAAAGAAATCCCGTCCAATCCTTCCTGTACTTCTGTGTGTGGCATCGAAGCAATGATGAATGAAGAGCATTTACCTCTAAGACGCTTGTTAGGAAACATGCAGAACAAGCAAACATGCAGACCCACATTCAAACCCAGGAACAGCCAGCTGCATGGACCTTACCACAGCGGCCGCTTTTCATTGGCTAATGCACATTTTACGTCACAGCGCAGCTATCAGTGGGTTACGGTCTCACAAACTCATGCTAATATACATTGTGGACTAGCAGACCGACAGAAAGTTTTTGCGTCAGGACTCGAAAAAGAATGGTTCTCCACTGTCAGTGGGGAATCTGTACAGGCGATGTCAGGTATCCTAATCGTGTTTGTGGAACTAAAATTCACAGATTTCCAAAATCTGAAATGGAATTTCTTGCTTGGACTAAAGCTTGTGCACAACCACATTTGCAGC
>CAEGAF010008674.1:0-20088 GCA_903067075.1 Micropoecilia bifurca
CTTGGAGCAGCAGGCTAAGACCTCCAAGCTCTTAGCCTCACAACCACAGCCACATAAAGAGGCTGTGGTTGTGAAAAAGAGATTTGAGCCCACAGCGTCTGATTGGGAAGATCTGAAGAACGAAAATAAATCTTTAAATTATCAGATAAAGTCACTAATCGAAAACAGGGACAGGGATCAAAATCACATTAAAGAACTCACCAACCAAGTGTTTCTTGTAAGAAAAAAGTATTTCAGTGAGAAAATGAAGCACGAGACTTTGAAGGAATCCTTAAAGAGCCAAGAGGTTAAGGTAGAGATTGATGATGCTTTGGAAGGCCCTAAAGAAGAAAACAAAGTTGAAATCGACAATAAACAAGACTCACTTCTACCACCCATCCAAGAAACAACCCTCCAGCTACCCAACACAAAGTCAGTTCGTAATCTAAGAATTCTGTCTCTGGGTGAGGGCAAGTTATTGCCAGACTTTAAACAGCTTAAGTCAACACCTCCTAGCAAAAGGAATCCTGATAGGCCGCCTCTTTCACCGGCAGTCAGGAAGCGTTTTCTCAGGGTAACTGAGCCGAGAAAGCGGGCAAGAGATTAGGCTATTTGGTCTCTTAAATATACCTCTTTCTGCCACTCACTAACTGTTGGACATACAAAATATCTGAACTAAAAAAACTGTTTCTTTCTAGCACACGCTCATTAATGGCCTCATACAATGTCCTCATCTGTCCTCCAGCCCTCCATTTCTATTTGAAATAGGCTTGTTCAGGACACCATTAACTAAACAAAAAAAATGATTGTATCACCAAGCTGAACACAGCAACTGCATTTAATCATATTTTCAATTTTACTGATATCCATCCATTAATCCATTTTCTGCCGCTTATCCTTGCACTCCAAGGCGTTCCCATGCCAGCTGAGAGAAATAGTCCCTCCAGCGTGTCCTGGGTCTTCCTTGGTGGGACATGCCCGGAACACCTCACCAGGGAGGTGACAAGGAGGCATTCTGAGCCACCTCAACTAGCTCCTCTCGACATGGAGGAGCAGCGGCTCTACTCTGAGTCCCTCCCGGATGACTGAGCTTCTCATCCTATCTCTAAGGGAGAGCCCAGCCACCCTACGGAAGAAATTCATTTCGGCCGCTTGTATCCGTGATCTTGTTCTTTCGGTCATGACCATAGATGAGGGTGGGAACGTAGATCGACCGGTAAATCGAGAGCTTCGCTTTTTGACTCAGCTCTCTCTTCACCACGACAGACCAGTACAGTGCCCGCTTCACAGCAGACACTGCCCCAATCCGCCTGTCGATCTCCCACTCCCCTCTTCTCTCATTCGTGAACAAGATTCCCAGATACTTAAACTCCTCCCCTTGAGGAAGGCCAACCCCCCTGACCCGGAGAATTCACTCTACCCTTTTCCAGCTCAAGACCATGGCTTCAGATTTGGAGACGCTGAGACTCATCCCGGCCACTTCACACTTGGCCGCGATCCGCTCCAGCAGGGGCTGGTGATCACGTTCCGATGAAGCCAACAGGACCACATCATCAGCAAAAAGCAGAGATGCGATCCTAAGGCCACCATAACGGATACCCTCAACACCTCAGCTGTGCCTAGAAATTGTCCATGAAAGTAATGAACAGAATCGGTGACAAAGGTCAGCCTTGGCAGAGTCCAACTCTCACCGGAAACGAGCCTGACTTACTGCCGGCAATGCAGACCAGACTCTGACACCGGACATACAGGGACCTGACGGCACGTATCAAAGGGCCCTGTACCCTATACTCCCGGAGAACCCCCCACAAGGCACCCCTGGGGACACGGTTGAACGCCTTGTAAAATTCCACAAAACACATGTAGACTGGTTGGGCGAACTCCCATGTACTCTCCAGGACCTTGCTGAGGGTGTAGAGCCGGTCCAGTGTTCCACGACCAGGACGAAAACCACACTGCTCTTCCTGAATCTGAGGTTCGACTATCCGATGGACCCTCCTCTCCAGGACCCCTGAATAGACCTTACCAAGGAGGCTTAAGAGTGTGACCCCCCTGTAATTGGAGCACACCCTCCGGACGCCGTTTTTAAACGGGGGGACCACCACCCTACTCTGCCAATTCAGGGGAACTGCCCCCAATGTCCATGCAATATTGCAGAGTCGCGTGAGCCAACACAACCCTACAACATTCAGAGCCTTAAGAAACTCTGGGCGGCTCTCATCCACCCCCAGGGCCCTGCCACCGAGGAGCTTTTTGACCACCTCGGCGACTTCGTTCCCAGAGATTGGAGAGCCCAACCCAGAGTCCCCAAGCTCAGCTTCCTCAACAGAAGGCATGTTGGTGGGATTGAGGAGGTCTTCAAAGTATTCCGCCCACCGGCCCACAACGTCCCGAGTCGAGGTCAGCAGCACACCATCCCCACCATAAACAGTGTTTGCGCTGCACTGCTTCCGTCTCCTGAGACACCAGATAGTGGACCAGAATCGCCTCGAAGCCGTTCGGAAGTCTTTCTCCATGGCCTCTCTAAACTGCTCCCATGCTTGAGTTTTTGCCTCAGCGACCACCCAAGCCGCTTCGCCTGCCGGTACCCATCAGCTGCTTCTGGAGTCCCACAGGCCTAAAAGACCCAATAGGACTCCTCCTTCAGCTTGACGGCATCCTTCACCAAGGGTGTCAACCAACCGGTTCGAGGGTTGCCACCGCGACAGGCACCAACAATCTTGCGGCCACAGCTCCGATAAGCCGCCCCGGCAATTGAGGCGCGGAACATGGTCCACTCAGACTCAATGTTCCCCACCTCCCCCAGAACGTGTTTGAAGTTCTGCCGGAGATGGCAGTTAAAGCCCTGTCTCACAGGAGACTCCGTCAGATGTTCCCAGCAGACCCTCACTACACGTTTGGGCCTGCCAGGTCTGACCGGCTTCCTCCCCCACCACCGGAGCCAACTCACCACCAGGTAGTGGTCAGTAGACAGATTCTGGCACTGGGTTTTAACATAACAAAAAGTAATCCGAACAGTTGAGTCACAAAAATATAATTTATTTTACAATTCTGCTAAAACTACAAGAGGGGAAAAAAACCACAGGGGAGCTTTAAGCTTCAGGGTCTCCAATGCCAAAATAAGAAACAAAACACCCTCGTATAACTATAAAGTAAAACAACCACTTTCTAAAGGAGAACTAAAAGAAACTACAAAACCTAAACTCCCTTACTAACCAAAAACAGGAGAAAACAGGTTACAACAAAAATGGCAGAGAACCCCTACCAGCTTCCACCTCTAAACAAAACACGTCTTGGACAATCATTCACAAAGTTGCTCACAGCAAGCTCAGTTCAATTCACACACACTTTCAAACAGGATCATAAGTCAAGGCCCAGGACAAACAAAAGGAGGGGTCTGGCATTTCTAGCTTGCTGCTTCTTATAGGGTGGCTGACGAGCCCTAACACACTTCACCTGCAGTAATCAAGCAGAACTGAAACAGAAAACACACAGCTCTCTCAAAAAGAGAGCCCCTAGAGGTCAGTGACCGTAACAGACACCCTTATGCTTGAATATGGTGTTCGTGGTGGACAATCCGTGACGAGCACAGAAGTCCAACAACAGAACACCACTCGCGTTCAGATTGGGGGGGCCGTTTCTCCCAACCACGCCCCTCCAGGTCTCACTGTCATTGCCAACGTGAGCGTTGAAGTCCCCCAGTAGAACAAGGGAGTCAGCCGGAGGGGCATCTCCAGTACCCCCTCTAAGGACTCCAAGAAGGGTGGGTAATCTGAACTGCTGTTTGGCCCGTAAGCACAAACAACAGTCAGAACCCGTCCCTCCACCTGTAGGCGGAGGGAGGCTACCCTCTAGTTCACCGGGGTAAACCCTAACGTACAGGCGCCAAGATGGGGGGCAACAAGTATGCCCACTCCTGCCTGGCTCCTCTCACCATGGGCAACTCCAGAGTGCAAGTACGTCCAGCCCCTCTTTGGAACCAGTCTCCTTGAATTTTACTGACATTAATTGGAAAATAATGTCTGTAAAAAAAAGAAAAAGTGGTAAAAAGTGGTAGTGGTAAAAAAAGAAAAAAATAACATCCAATAATACAATAGGTTTTGTGTGTTTTTTTTTTTAGCATCAACTGAAAATTGAGACAAAAATAATTAAAAATTCTTATCATGATGAAATTTTCACAATAAATGATAAACAATATGATAAATGTCAATGCATTTCTGCTTCCTATGCATTTCTATAAGAAGCACTTAATTACTTACACTTATTTAGCAACCCAGAATAAAGATAGGTATGGAAGCCTGTTTCTGCCACTCTGTTAAAAAAAATTATCTCATTATGAGATAGTATCTCAAAATATATAAATATATGAAGAAAACATTTTTTATTTCCAATAATTTATTTGTTTTTGTTTTATAAAAACAATAAACTTGCCAGTAATTTATCTTTTCAGCTCAAACACACAGGATGTAATACGGAAACGGAAAACAACAAACAATTAAATAAAAGCTTCTCCACCAAATTAAAATACAATTCAGAAACCAAGAAAAACAAATATACATAGATCATGAGGATGGATTTTGGTGTGAAATATAAACATCTTTACACACTTACTACACATACACCTCAGAAAGTATGTAGTTGCGAACCTGGCTTTGCCATTACTTTGTGGTTCATTCATTCCTCACTAGTGACATCTGTTCAAACTGTGGCATCCTCATCACTCAGACATATCTAAAATTAGCAAATCAATATTGTCACAAAGCTTTTATCAACTCATGTTTAGTTTAGGAGAGTCAATTAAATCATATTTAATTGTATTATTTTTTTACAATGATTTGTAGCTAAACTAATGTTGACTATCAGTGGCTGTTTTCTTTTATGACTGATTTGACAATAAAGACATTTGATGTTTCAGTGTATTGGGAGTGCAGTACTTGTTGGAGCAGACAGTATTATTTGATTACTGCCTGAGTTTTAATTTGCATCCTGAAAAACTACAATTCTTCAAAACTTCTCTTTTTCTTGGAGTTCGCTCTCTGTTCCCTTATATTTTTACTCATTGTGGAAGAATTTTACTCTTCCAACATCTTTACATTTGTTTCTGCTGCGCAAGACTGATATATCTTTTCTGATCAAAATGATAGCGGACATTTCCAGAATATGAAAATTTTGGAGGTGAAGGAGTTAATTATTTTTATTTAATAATCTTATTGTGACTGATCATCTCAGTGTTCCCAGATGTCAGAGATTTTCTTCTTGCTGGCTCCATTTCAAGTTTATTTGTGGACATTTCAACAACAATAGAGTACATCATTAAAACACAAGTATATAAAGTCATAAAGTACACCATAATCAATCAAGAAAAACATCCAGCGGAGCTGCTGCAGCTCAATTCCAATGTTTTCCAGGTGGAGTGCTACGATCACGACGACGACGGCTCTCATGATCTCATTGGATCCTTTGAAACCACGATGAAGCGACTCCAGGAAGCGTCGCGGACCTCTCCGGTATGACTTTGTGTCTGCGAGCAAGTCTCATGTGAACGTCGTAGCAACCAACACATAAAGCATCTCTTTTGCCTCCATGCCTTTTGCTCTTATTTTATGTCATTGTATTGTTCTGAAATACCATCGTCATGGATTGGAATGCCACAGTCTGTTGTAGAACAAGTCTGATGGCTGTAATTGAAAGCACTAATGAAAGGAAAATCAGGTGGCGACAGATCCACCTAAAGCCTGTTCTCACAAGCTTTCTAAGAAATCACTTTTGTTGATTTGATCATAGTATCCTTTACTGTTCTGAAAATCTCCAGATATTTTTTTTCGTTTAGTATGAGTTTTCCTCCATTGCTCTCTTGTGATAAATTCACCAGCATCGTCTTGTTCCACAGGCCGAGTTTGAGTGCATCAACAGCAAAAAGAAGCAGAAGAAGAAAGGCTACAAGAACTCTGGTGTTGTGAGCGTGAAGCGTTGCGAGGTATCTGCTTAGTTTCTGGGCTGTTATGAATGCGGGCAATGTTTAGATTTCTGTATGACATATTCTTTTCTCTGCAGGTCGTAAAGGAGTATACCTTCCTGGATTATATAATGGGAGGCTGTCAAATCAACTTCACTGTGAGTTTTAGCTTCAGTCAAACTTATCATCTGATTCATTTTAGACTTTCAATTGTGTATTAAAATTATTCAAATTGGCACTTTTTTGGTTCCCAAGAGTCTAATACATGTGTGGTTTCCCCAGTGTTTTATAAGCCTGGCGGGCCACCGGACTTTACTGGTGCCTGGCTAAGCAGGTACCACCAGGCTAACCATTGTTTTTTTTTTTAATATTATATGTATTGAATTTTATAACATAAAAGAAAAACAAGGGATAGTTATACACTTAATACAGACTCACATTAAATAACTTAGTCCCCGAAGCAAACAAATAGAAATAAACAATAAAAAATAAATAAATTAAAAAAAAAAAAAAATTGGGGAAAAAAAACTCTGCAACCTCTGCACAGTTCCCTTACTGTCCTTTGTAGTGTTTCAGAAACTCGGTCGACGGTGACCATGTTTCTTCAAATTTTGCTCCCTTTCCAGGTTGATGTGAAACCTGTAGAAAGCCTGAACCTGTGCACCCAGTTTCTTGTAATATAAGTGAGTCGCTCCAGAGCCATACATGATGCCATCTCCTTCACCCACATGTGGTTTGATGGTATGTCCATTTTTTTCCAGTGTAGAGATATTAGTCTCCTGGACTGCAGAGTCCAAAGTCAATCAATTTTAACTGTCTGGAATTAAAAACAATTCTCTGGATAAATACCTAAAACACACATTTTGACCTCAGCATGTACATTCACTCCAACAATCCTTGACAAAGTTTGCGTAACTAAGTTCGAATATTGCTCGCTCCCAGGCGACGATACGTGAAGGGTAAAACTCGTTATGTGCGCGAGGGGAAGGAGCGAAAGGCGCGCTGAAGTGTATAGGACAACATCATCGGCGCGTCGCGTCGCCCCCTCCAGATGGGGTTTTGGCGCCCCCTCTGCTGCTGCGCCCCTATGCGTTGCATAGGCTGCATACCCACTTTTTGCGCCACTGGTCAGGTCTCTCTTTTTTATTCACTGGAAATCTGTAGCCACTTCCTGTCCACATGCTAACAACTTCAACAAATAAAGTGACAAGTCACAGATGAAAAAATCAAAACATTTTGAACACTTTAATTAGGATGAAACGACTGAAGAGTTTTATTTATTTATTTATTTTTTACATTTGCCTATTTTAAGACTTTCTAGTTGGTTTTTAGGTGTTAATAATGTCTTCCAATAATACATAATTACCCACTTAAATTTTTCAAATTTCCTGTCAACTTTAAACACTTTTTTAGCTCAAAAACACAATAGGAAGCTGGGTGACTTCACTAGTACAGAAGTTTCCTAGAAGAAACTGAGTTCTGTATATTCTTACATCATTAAAATGACCTTTTTCTATGTACAGATCAGACTTTTAAGCATTTTCCATTCTTTTTTTAGTTAGCACTAGTGGATAATCTTATCGTTAGCCTATCTTATCCATTCCCAAACAATTTCCAAAGTGTTGGGGATCATTGTCCCTTTGTTTTCCAGCCAGAGGAGGGTGTGTCTAATTGTCTCCAAATATTAGCCATCTAACTGTTAAGCTGAGGTGAATGCTAATGTTTGACTCTCTTCCTGGTAGACAATGACACTGCTGTTCCATCAACTTCCAGATAATGATTGGTTAATTCATCTGAAGAAGAGAATCTGGGTCAGATGGTTAAAAATTAGACACCAAGAGAGTGTTCGACCATGACAACAATCCCAAAGCAAATGTATAAACTGGAATAAATGACGCAAGTTGCTAAGGAAACTTTTACGCATTATGGTTCAAGTGAATTAACTCTCCAATTGTAGCAGCATGTTGGATGTGTTTTTGTAGACTTTTGTTCATATTCGTTTTTTTTTTTTTTTTAGTTGAGGAATTGCAGGTTTGTATAAGTTTGATGTGATGCAGCTGTTCCTACTCATAATGTTCTTACTTTTTGACTTTCAGACAGGTGTCATGATGTGTAACCATAGCAACAAAGTGTCTTTAGCTCTTGTTTTTTTTATTTAGTTTTGTTTTACAACCATGTGCATTTGATGTGAAACCTGTAGAAAGCCTGAACCTGTGCACCCAGTTTCTTGTTTTCAAAATGCATGAAAGTTTAGTATGTTTCATCATTTCACCCTCACAATCATTAAAAGCTCCAAATCAACGTGACCTATACAAGTGCCATACTTTAAGCATCCATGTTGGTCCAACAGGTGGCTGTGGACTTCACCGGCTCCAACGGGGATCCCAGGTCTCCTCAGTCCCTGCATTACATCAGTCCTCAGGGCGTTAACGAGTATCTCTCTGCTATCTGGTCCGTGGGCAACGTCATTCAGGACTACGACAGGTAGAGACACGTTTTCATTTATTTGAAATAAAAAACGTTTTCCATTCCTTTTACTACGTTACCTCAGCAGCTGTGGTGTTGTGCAAGTCATGTGAAGAAATTTCAGCGAGAACGTGTTTTTAAAATTTTTTTTATATGTGTATATTTTTTTTTTTACCCATTTCACCAGTTAGATTTGTCTCCTTTTTTCTCAGTGATAAAATGTTCCCGGCGTTTGGCTTCGGAGCCCAGATTCCACCCACATGGCAGGTAAAGCTCATGTTGCAATACGACACTAACAAGCCCTCCAAAACACCTGAACCGGCGCTTTCTTATCGACCAAAGGTTTGAAACACACGATCTTCTTTTACAGATTTCCCACGAGTTTCCTCTCAACTTCAACCCCTCCAGTCCGTTTTGTGCAGGTGTGTTGGCTTATCTCTGAAAAGCTGTTGCTGCTGGAGGTGTCAGTTTTTGCTGTACTGATGCTAGTTTGATCTGCTGTCGTGGTGCAGGTGTAGAAGGGGTGGTCCAGGCCTACAGGGCGTGTCTCCCTCAGGTCAAACTCTACGGCCCCACCAACTTCTCCCCCATCATCAATCACGTAGCCTGTTTTGCTAAACAAGCCATTCAACAGACCACCGCATCCGTGAGTATTGATACTGTCCTGATTTCTTTATTTGGTAAAGGTTGACGCTTTGCGTCTCAAACGTGAAGCCGTGTCACCTGTGGATTCGACACTGTTGTCAAGGCAACAGAAACAGTGATAACACGTCAAAATGACAGGTCAAAATCTATATATGGTTACCAGACATTCCTGATCAATTCTAAGCAGTAGCAAAAACACGTGTAGAAAGAAAAGCGTTTTAATTTATCTATACTTTTGAGGATTTATTTGCAGTTTTGTCAACATGAAATATTGAGTCGTCATGGATATAGATGTCATAATTTTGAGCTTGTTGAGATGTTTTTGTATATATTTTTCTGGGTTACATAACTATACATCAGTACCAAAATTTCCATTACAAATGTATGGAAAAGTTTGTCGATGTTCCACTAATGTTGAGAAAACACTTTTCATTCAATAAGAAACGCAATTAAAATCACACTTGAATAATTTTGCTCACGCTGTCAGTTGTCAAAAAATGATCCTCCTACCACTTCATGTCATCTTTTTCGTCTTTTCCACCAGTAGGAACATTGGGTTATTGATCATGTGACCCGTGTAATGCAAAAACCCCCCCACCTCATTCTAACCTGAAAACTTGTAGTCTTTCAGTAGAGGTGGCAGAATCAGAAGACGGACTCTGGGTCCTTTAACTTCACCTCCAATAAACAGATGGAATATTTCTGGGTGTTTGAACATCACAGCGATTGCAATCACACATCAAAACTGGTTTTCATACACACTTAAACAGTAAACACACTTAAAAACTTGGTGCATACTAGGAAAACAACCAGTTTAAAAGATCTACGTCAGTTCATTTTGTATGACTACAGATGTAGCAACCTAGACAACATTTAACTAAATTTAGTCTAAGTTAAGTCCATCGCAATAAGCAAATAAACAATCTATTGATTGCATTCAAATGACTAACATTTTTCAAAGGACAATTTTGTTTACAGAGACTTCATAATCAATTTTATTTATGGTTTTGGGTTTTGATTATGTGTGCTCTTTTAAATTTGTTTAGTTTACTGTTTTACTTTGATATGTAAAATGTCTTCCATTTCCAGTGTTGAATGTTCTGTACAAAATTAAAGTTTATTCGTCTTTGAGAGGGCAAACTTATGCCATTATGAAAATATTAATTGAAGATTATGACAAGGCATTACTATCATTTATTGCAATGCTTTCTGGGACAATTTATCATCTATGTATGAGAGAGATGTATGGGTGTTAATCAGACTGTATGTATCACTTTATATGTACAAAATAATACATTTTTTACGAATTGAAAAATACAGTCTGACTGATCTGATCAGTCAAATAGCTTTTTCATAGCTAAAGTTTAAAAAATGAACTAAATACATAAATCATGGGAATATTTAGACTAATGTGACATTCATGCCCATGATGAGTTTGTGAAATTGTTCAAGAATGTTCATTTGGATGTATTCTTCAGTCCCTTCCCTCTCCACTTCCTGTGTTTACGAGCCAGTTTCCTGTTTAATCTTCCCAGAGAACGACTGTATCCATAGCAACATACCCGTGGCACAGCGCATTGTTTCTCTGTTTATGAAGTTATTAGATTACTAACTTACTGTCCCACTTTCAGCAATACTTCGTCCTACTGATCATCACCGACGGAGTCATCACCGACATGGATCAGACGCGTAACGCCATCGTCAACGCCTCGCGGCTGCCCATGTCCATCATCATCGTCGGCGTGGGAGCGGCGGACTTCAGCGCCATGGAGTTCCTGGATGGAGACGACGGCCGCCTGCGCTCTCTGTCCGGCGAGGCCGCCATGCGGGACATCGTCCAATTCGTCCCCTACAGGGATTTTCAGAATGTGAGTTCATCAAGTCCAGTTCACCAAGCTTCTTTCTGTTTCTCTCTGCTATATAGGAGATAGAATAGGGAACGCCGTTTGCTGTGATTTCAACTGATTCATCTTCAATTCTCTGTTTTAGGAAGCTAACCCATAAAATCTGCATGCATTCCACTTGGTAATTTTTAAAATTTTGATTCAAAATGGGAGTCCTGTCATAGCAGAGCAAAGCGTCTACACAGCGTTTGATACGTCAACCCAATGGAGGCCAAGGCCCTCAGCAAAGAGCTCACTTAGTTCTTGTGCTTACATTGTTTATCCCTCTTTCTTTCAGGCGCCCAGCCAGGCTCTTGCTCAAAGCGTATTAGCCGAGTTGCCTCAGCAAGTTACCTCCTTCTTCAGTTTACACAAACAGAAGCCTCCCCAAGATCCAAGTCAGTCTTAGGGGTACACATGCCTGTAATAAATTATACCGTGCCTTTATAAACAACTTCCTTAAGTCAATGCTTTTAATATTTGTTTTGGCTGATCTGATCACAGATGGACAACTCTGAGTTCATCTCTTCACATCTAGCACTGATGTGAAGAGATGTACCTGAACTGATCTGTTAATTAGAACTTAGTTGCCAGCCTAGGAAAAATGTTTATGCATTTTGAAACTTTTCACATTGTTATTTTTACAACAATAAGGGTCAGTGTATTTTCCTTGTATTTTATATGCCATAATTAAATATCTCACAATTCATTGTTGAGTCCCATCATCAGAAATCTGGCCCTCTTTGGAAGGATAAAGAAATAAAGGCATTGCTGCTGCAGGTTTTCACAATGGCTTTCAATAATTTGGCTAAAAAAGTACAAAGCCTAAATTAAAAAAAAGATGTAACAAATGCAGAATTTGAAGTTTATTTTTTTTGTTTATTTTTCACAACAAAACGAAACCAATATCAGTCAGACATCTAAATGCGTGTGACACTATACGGTTGAGGTTACCAGTAACTCACTGCTAACACAAGTTTGTTAGCCAACATGCAAGCTAACTAACTCAGTTGGCTAATGAACTAATTAGCAAGGTTAAATATCTAAGCCCCCCAAACCCTGGTTAGCTGTCTAGTCAGCTTTTTTTACTGACTAGCTAACATTATATTTTAAGCCAGGTGGAAAAAATTAATTTTGTGGAGAAATGTATGAATTACTAACTAAATGACTAACTAGGTTAAATATCTGAACCCACCAAACCAGTTAGCTAGCTTTTTTGTGTTATATTTTTAAGTTGGCTGGATGAAATCCATACATTTCTATGGAGACACAGGACTTAAATTTCATTCATAATGGTCTTACAAAGGCCTTAGAAAGTCTGAAATTTGTGTATGTGAAACCCTGATAAAACTTTATGATTTTAAGTGTCAGATCTGATCAGTCAGAACAAATGTTAGCTTTGGATCTGAAAAATTTCCCGATAAGCAAGCGCTTGGAACATTAGAGAGGGATTTCCTCATTTTGTCCTCCCTGCTGTCCTCTAACATTTACTAACATTGACTTGAGTCTCTTGCTCATGCTGAAACGGAGATAGTTATAGATTTAATTGCACCACCATTGCTTTTTCTACGCAATGGGGTTTTGATGCTACAAAAGAAATTAAGCTTGTGGTTGCTAACAGGCCTCTCTTCTTATTCTACAGTATTTAAAACCTGACTGGTAATGAAATCATTAAAAAGAAATATAAATCTTCTTTTCAGCTGCCTCCATCTGCATGGCATCCTTCTGGTCACACTCTCTCTCTCCCTGCCTTCTGATATATCAGCCTCTAAATAACAAAATTAATCAGTATGCTCTTTGTTTTGACTTTGTAAACACTAAATCTTCTGTTTTCATGCGTCAGGCTCCTCGTGAGGCGCTGGCGAGGAGCGTGTTGGGCGAAGTGCCGACTCAGTTGGTGGACTTTTTCTGCACTATGGAGCTGAACCCACCAAACCAGAGTCCTGCCCCAGCGGCGACGCCTGCGATGCCATAAAGAAACCTGACAGATTCCACTCTTCATCTCATGCAGCTCTACATAACAGACAGCGCTGTCATGTTAGTGTGTGCACTAAAGTGTCAATCGAACCAGCTGTCGACAATATAAAGGTTAGTTTGTTAATTTTATGTGTAAAGAAAAAGAATCCTGGTGGATAAATCTGGACAAGCCTAGATTTAAAGTTCTAAATTTGCCCTTCAAGATCAGAGTTTGCATGGTAGTTTACTCTATATTGTCAAAAGTATTGAAATGCATTCCTTTATGAACTTCAGTCCCATTCTGAATTCATCGGCATTAACATGATGGCCCACCCTTTGCTGCTGTTGTCTCACCTCCCTTTGGAAAGTGATTAGTTATATGGGATTTTTTTTTTGCATTTGTGAGGTCAGACACTGATGTTGGATCACAATGTCATTATTATTGTGCCAAATTGCATCATCAGATTGAGCTCTTCCTCGCCAAACTTCATTGTAGACCTTTCTTTGTTGCTTGCTTTACAATTAAAAAATACTTCATAGATCCTAAAGGGAAATTAAATAAATAATTCAATGTCAACTATGTGGAGCTATTCCCACATAGTTGAGGATATTAATAATTTTGCAAAGCACAAGTCGTCTGTGATTGTCTTGTTTGTTGGATTTTCTCATCAGAAACTAGAAATGAAAATAAGGTAGTAGTTTTATTTTTGTTTTAAAATTAAAATATTAACTTTTTTTTTTTTTTGGTGGGAAAACCAGAAATGTAGATTTGATTTTATTTCATATCTAAAATGATAAAAATAATAGCAAAAAAAAAGAATTAAACATTGCCTTATTTTCATAATCTGATTCTCTGATCTTGGGCTGGTGCAGTATATGCCCAAATATAGTAACGGCTTTCTCAAGTTCACCTTGCCATAAAAAATTTACCAATTTGTTTTTTTCATTTAAATGCCTATCCTCGTCCAATCTAATCAATATTTTAAACATATGTTAGTTTTATATTTAGATATTAACCTGCGTATTGGTTTTGTGGTGGGAAAAAAACAAATGGGAGAGCACTTTGAGGATACGCAGGCGTGACGGCGTCTCCCACGGTCACAGTGCAAGTCTCAACATGTTCTTATTTTAAACACAATGTTCTGCTTCTCTGTTCTTCATGAAAACTTTTCAATTTCATGTTTTGTCTTTGGATTGAGTTTAATTGTTGGTTTCTGATGATAATATTCAAGGACCAACAAAGCCTAAGTAACACAAGACAAATTTGGGGGTGAGAAAAAGTGCTAGACTTTCAGTACATTAGTTGCCTTTTTAGAGCTTAAACAAAATCACTGTGTAATCCATAATTCGATCCTTTTCTATGTTAGGTCATGTAATATCAAATGTGTAGCACTTCTGAAATCAAGAACTAGAATGAAAACCACAGTCAATAGCTGTGGTCTCCATGTTTGTCTATGTACTTCCATGTAATAATCAGTTAGTATAGAGATTTATATTGTCATAATTGGGTTTATTATGCCACTTATGTTTTGCTTTCTCCATGCTGATGATCCACAACTACAGATTTGTCTCTCAGACATGAACTAACATATCAGTATTATAGTGCTCTCAACACCACTGACAGTTTTGAAAATGGAAGCACGTGTTTACATTTTAAGCGTTTGTATGTTGCCATTAGTTTAAATGTAACTTTTTGACCATATAATGTTCATTTGATGGCTCCTTCCTGTCCTATTCCAGCTGCTTTGCTCTTAAATCGGTAGTGGCCTTGCTTGCTAATACATGTCTTCAATAAAATATGTTTTCTTAATCGGGTCATGTCTATGCCTCTGAGATGTACGCTGCTACCACCTAGTGGTGAGAAGGTGACACGACAGCCTCACCAAATCAGGTTAGTTACCAGGTACAACTCCAAATAGAAAGTCTGCAAAAAAAGTTATTTTAGTAACTGAATTCAAAGAGTGGAACTCACTATATTTTGGCCAAATGGTATTAAGGTGTTTTTTTCTGTTCTTTTTGAGTAGGAATTTCTTTTTTTTTAAAGAATGTAATGACTATGTTTTGAGCTACACTCTTATGGAGAAGACTGCACTTTCATCCACATGAAAGGTGAGCCAAAAATGTCATTTTTAAAGAATCTGGGTTTTCTGAACACTGTATCCAAGCTTATGAGAGGAACATTAAGTTGTAAAAAAGGCTTAACTAAAGTAGTCTAAATAAAGTGCCACAAGCTCATCTCTTCCATGCATCTTGATTTACCATATAACTGCGCAGTTTGACATTTTGAAAATAAATCAGCTTAATGGAAAGAGGACAATTTTAAAAACTCGTCTTTCAATAAAATCAAAATCAGTACCGAGGAAAGACAAATTGTGTAAAAATGTACAAGGACACATCTTGTTCACTGCCATCACTGCAGACCAAGACAGATTTATTACAGCTACTGACCATTAATCAGGCACTTGAACTTTTTCATACAAAAATAAACTACTTGTGTTTAGATGACAGCTACATTGAATCCTTGTATCCCAACAAACGTTAGCAGTTTTGTATTCACTCATTGTTCGGTGTGCCAGCACTACTTTCTGTCTAGACCGACTCAGTTCCTCGAGCTTTCTCCTGAAGCAAATTGCTGTTGCCATTGGCAACAGCAGATTACATTCAGGACTCCCGCAGCTCAGCCTTAAAGTTCTTGAAGACCTCCTGAACGCTGCTGCATACAAAGTCTCCATCTGTGTGGTCACATGCGGTGGATGTTGCTGTGATCCATGAACTCTTTCAGGTTGTGCAGGTTGTCCCACCACTTGAAGAGGAAAGTGTTTGCGATGAGGCCGAACCAAGGCGTTACGTCCAGCTCCTTCCGCTCAGCCTTCTCCAGCATCGCTTTGAGCTCCTCTTTGCTCACGTAGCAGTGGCTTTTTATCTCGTTGGGGTCTGGACTCAAGTCCACATCCTACCGGAAAGGCAGGGAAAAGTCATCAAAATTGGAATGAAACGCGCTGGAATTTGTTGTGACATGATGGAAGACAGTTGAGGTTCATATATAATTCAAGCACCTTTTCTAGCATTTTTTTCAAGGTAAGAGTGTCACACTTTGTAGATAAAAATATGATATAGAACAAGACATATTCATTGCTGTTGATAATGTCTATTCTACATCCTACAGCATGTACAAGTTAAGCTAAAAATTTTTAATGTTTTGAAATGTCTCTTGCACTCAAACAACTGATTGGCCCAAGAACAAAGCAATTTTTTTTTAAATCCCCCGATTTTCAATGTTTAATGTGTAAAATGCAAGTCAACCTTTACATTAATTAAATCAAGTCATTGTCTGCATTTCTATTACAAATGTTCCCAAAACTGTCGATGTGAAAAAACTGTTTCACAATTCACAACTTTATTTTTCAAAATATTAAATTGCTCAATCCTTCAATGGAAATGCAGCTATTGAGTCACTGGGAATAATAAATATTCATTACATGGAAACAATCCAGAAAAATGTTTTAAGATAAATATCATTCCCACTCAAATTAAATGTTTAAACACAATGCACAACAAAAGTGACAAATCAATGATAAAATATTTTCACTAATTTTTCTGGCATTTAAAACACAAATGATTTTGATAATTATAAGTGACCTAAAACAGAAACGTTTAGTCTGATTTAACTCCAGAGAGTGAGAGAAAAAAAAAGTCTTATCATTAGGTGTAATAAAAATATCTGGTTTCAACTGCAAATAATGTCTTCCAAATTTAGGCTTTTAATCAAACATTGTATTGCCCTTTATTATCAGCGTGCTGTTTAAATATCAACCACTTTCAAGGACTTTATACAGAAATCCAGCACTTTCCAGACCTTAAACACCCACATGACACTCAAGCAGTATTATCCTTTCAGCCGGAGCGTCGATTAGAGATCGGATCGAGTCGACCCACCTTCTGCATGAATAGTATATAATCGATCTCGTGTTCTCCCCACACCCCGTCGGACTGCGCTTTGTAGTGGATTCGTGT
The DNA here is from genome assembly GCA_903067075.1 of Micropoecilia bifurca. Taxonomy (NCBI): domain Eukaryota; kingdom Metazoa; phylum Chordata; class Actinopteri; order Cyprinodontiformes; family Poeciliidae; genus Micropoecilia; species Micropoecilia bifurca. The sequence continues at coordinate 16,900 of CAEGAF010008674.1, forward strand.
CAGGTAGGTCATCTCCTCTGGTGGCACCTGGAGAACCAAAGCAGATCAGACTTGGAGTGAAGATGCGGCTCAATCCTCTGTAATCCTCCTCCAGCCAGTCCTTCCCACCTGCTCCAGGGGGATTCCCAGCTCAGCCTGGAGTCTCCTCTGGGCTGCCTTCCTCACGCCCAGCGCCTCCCTCTCCTCCAGCTCGCTGTCCGTGTGCAGCGGATGGCTGCAGCATGTGTTCGTGAAGCAACCTGCATGTGGGCAGAAAGAGCCAGCTGAAGCCATTTCTGACTAATTATTAGGGCGGCAACTAACAACCGCTTTAGTAATCAATTATTCTGATTAATCGATTTAAAAATGAAATAATTATTATTATTGCAGATTTCTCATCTAACCACTTAAGTTTATTTTATACAATTTTATAAATAATAAAGTTCAATGTCCTTTATATGTATGAAAACAAACATCTTATTGCCTAAAACGCAACAACATAGCATTCTTTTAGTGCACTTGATCATTTCTAAAGGACACATCTGCAACTAAAAAAACTAAATTTTTTTTTACATAAAACTAGTTCCAAGCAAAACACTTTTAGTCTTTATTTTATATATCTTAAATGCAAAATTTATATATTTTGTACCGTTTTGGCTTTATTACTGAATTGCTACTGTGAATATGTTCTTTCAGCAACTTGTGCTTCCTAGTTAATTATTAAATTAGTGGATCACTATTTCAATAGCTACCCACTAACTATTGAAACAATAGTTGCCTGACGTTTAATGTGTCAGGCCTATAAATATGTTGTGTGGTGGCAGGAACCAAGTCCTCCTCACCTGGGAAGGTGATTTTAGCGTCGGATCTCTGCTGCAGCAGCAGCTTCTCCTCGCTGTTGAAGAGGAAGACGCTGAAGGCTCGGTGCAGCAAACCTGGACGGGTTTAGAGGAGACAGGTGAGGTCGGAGCAGCTGAAGCAGTGGCGGCGGACCGCAGGCCGGAATACCTTTGTCGATGTTGGAGTTGAGGTGGCAGTTTTTCTTGGTGTCCGCTCCGGTCCTCTGGTCGTTCTCGTTAATGACGATGCACATCTCTGCCAGCAGCTGGACCTGCTTCTCGTCCAGGTGGTCAGTTGTGATCTCCGGCATCCTGACTGCAGCCTGTGCGCGTCTCGCCTCGCTGATGTAGAAATGGAACAACTTTTAATATTGCATCCTGTCCACAATAAGGCATTCGTAGATTTTAAGACAGCTGATTTCAACGGGGCCAGGGGTTATATATTCACTTAAACCAGCAGATACAGTAGAGAAACGAAGACATTTACAACACGAATGAACAAGCCTCTTTTAAACGATGGTAGGATTTAACCCACCTGGATATCCGTCTGCCGCCGCTCGTCACAGGAGCTACTCTGCTGCTCCTGGCAGGTACGTTTGATTTCCACACCGCGACTCCCTCGCGGGATAGCGCCCGGAGCGCCGCCCACACAGCTGGGGCCATGGCCTGACCGAAACACAAAACCAATCACAAGGACGAAGCTCCCGGCTGATGGTAATACACGGACAGGAGTACCAGGGAATGGATCGGGTGTCACATTGTACAAAGTTATCCTTGGCATACAGGTGGCTTTATAATAAAACATGGATCCTAAAAGGGTCTGAATTATGAAAGTGAGATTTTGTCGCATGATTATAAGTACTTAAGATCTTACTTGCTGCAGATTCTGAGTATATTCACCTATTTACCAATCTGAGCGTTACCTACCTGTATTTCCTATGTGCATAAATACTTCACTTTTGTGACAATATATTTGCCGTGCAAATGTGATTATGGTTTAAAGGTTACTAAAAAATAGTTTTTGCTTAAGCTGCTATGACATTTTTGAGATTGGAGTTGATTTATATTGGTAGAATCCATTCCATTGTACTCCATTTCGTGTTTCTTTTTAATCAACTGTAAACACGCCATCAGCCCACTGCGCCACCCAGGCCTCTGAAGACCGAACATACGTATCACTGTGGGGACACATGCGAACCACGCAAAAGCACATGCTATGAGATGCTACTTACCAAATACGTAATTTCCAGCAGGAGAGCCAAAATACGCCCTGGAGGCCTATTTAAATGTGCTGGCTACAGTTATTCAAGACAGGCAACGAACAGTCACGCATTCGCTCTCTCCTTCTGACGTTACGGACTTTGATTCGCTGTCTAAACGGCGGCGTGACTGCTCATTGGTTCAAACGCTGCAAACAGAGATCATGTGGTGCGGAAGCACTTTTTTAATATGCGATGTGTCAAATTTCGCAATTAAAATAGGCTATTTAAAATAAATAACGCTCCTTTAATGTTTAGCGTTAAACTAATATAACCTGGTGGAAATTTTAAATTAGCAGCCGCCCAGTATAAAGCCCACTCAGCTTTCCCAGCAGCCTTGAACGTCCGATAGCATAAAGGTGATATGTGGCAGCGGCTATTTAAGCTAGCTTGTGCAGCTCAAGGCTGTTGGAAGATGCTTTTGAAATCAGGAACACAGCAGAATTGGTGAGTGACAGTCTAGCGTCTACAGATATACAATTAGAGTTCAACTATTAGACTACTAGATGTATGTTGCATTTGAACGTAACCTGTACGGCTTTGGGAAAATAGTCTAAAATGACATATGTAATCGCGCGCCATACTTCTATTTTCGGCGTGTATTTTGCTTTGCTGTCCTCGGTCGGGTTGTTGAAATAAAACGACAATATCTCGATAATGACCTCTAATGTTTAGCTGAATGTCATACAGATTCTAAATATAAGCAGAAGTATAATGTTTTAGCAAAGGTCGGGCTGTGTATTAACAGGAAGTTTAGGGTTTTACCGGTGTGACACTACATTCTGTGACCCATCAGATTCTGCGACATTATTGGGACCTTCATTCGGCCACTCAATGACTGCGGGGATATTCAGTTATTTAAAATCATGGTTATATCTCTCCTTTTTTCGTAGCATGGTGTTATCCTATAATGCTTAATTTCTGGCCGTGGCTGTGAAATTATTGCATGAAAGTAAATGTACAGTGATAAGTCCTCTGGGGATTTGTGTTATGTTTCAGGACACACACACACACACATACACATACACGCACACGCACACACACACACACACACACACACACACACACACACACACACACACACACACACACACACACACACACACACACAC